>JASAND010028549.1:0-30261 GCA_030248195.1 Trissonchulus latispiculum
GTGGCGTCTCTGTATCATCGTGCAGAATCGATTTCTAAAAGCTATGATCAGCTTGCTGTCGTTTTATCCACTCGGGGTTGTCTCCATTTGTTAAATGCTGTAAGTGACGGTTCTATTGATATGTATTGTATATCTATTTTATTTTTACAACGCCATTTGATTAGGATTAGTAGGCACGGTAAGGTGAATCCACTCACATATATATACGTATATATATACGTGTATACGCATAGCTCTAAAAATTGTTTGTATTCGGAAGGTAAAACCTCCAATGACCGAACATGCTGACATTGCTTTTGATTATGTCAATTTAAGTAAAATGTGTATGCATAAGATATTTTGGCTTCTTTACTGTGCACATTTTATAACATTGAAGCATACCTTTGTGCATAATGAACCCATAGCTGATTTCTTTAGGTAAATCGGTCTCTCAACCAAGCTGTCTGCGACTTGTTCAAGACCTTGTCTGATATATTCGATAAACTTGAATCCTCGAAGGAGCCCTCATTGCAGTATCCGGTTATCTCCTATTATTTACTTATGGATCTTTGCAGATCAGCACACAGTGATCTGGCAGCTATAAAGATTTTGAAGCAAAATCTTTCCAGTGTAAGTTTCTTCTGTTTCAAATTAATTTCGAACCTCTGATTCGGCAGATTAGTTTCATCTTTCTGTTCTCTTTGCTTGTATTTGTAATCAATTTTGTACAGAGGTCAGTCCTCAGCCGGACCGATCCACTTCAATATTTGGAGGTTTGCCTTAGCCACAGCTCAGGGTTTCAAATTCGGGGACCGGGGGTTCACCCAGCTCTCATGTGCTGAATCGAGGCTTTTTTAAATTGTAGTGCCATGTAAATTTTCAATATTGTAGTGCCATTATAAATTTTCAATATTGTAGTGCCATTGTGAATTTTCAATCTATTTTGTCTTTAATTCTTTAATTCTAGCAAGTGGACCTGAAATTCTATACATCGATCAAAGCCCACCACTGGATGGGAACATACCTTGATCCAACCTATAAATCATTCAACTTTGTTCCTGACCGCTTGCCTGCTGATCGTAAATTCAAATCTGAACTAAAAGAAGATCTTCTCAAATGGTTATATACTGAACTAAACGCCCATCTCGGTGAGTAAAGTGTATCATTAAAATATTAGTACGTGTATTACAGATGCATTAAAATTCTATTTCAAAGGTTAGGAGTTAGACGCCTTGATTGTTGTATTGTTGTAAGTTATATTCTTAACGGAATACGTACCGTAAATAACATTGTATTCGCACTAAGTCCGCGTTTTACAACTGAATGTTTTAATTTCTAGTCCATCCAGTACTTGTTGATAATCTGGAAGTGGAAACTGATGCTGAATTGGATATTGCTGTTGTGGACGATGGCGAGCGAATGGGAAATGCTTTGTATGGGCGAAATGATCCATTCGATAAGTATCGAGAAGTTCCTTGCATTTCTGATACACCGAGTCCTTCACCTGCAAGACTTCCTTCTCTTGTCACAATAAAAGAATTGTTAACGGTATGAGGATTGTAATTGTAATCAATTTTGTACAGAGGTCAGTCCTCAGCCGGACCGATCCACTTCAATATTTGGAGGTTTGCCTTAGCTACAGCTCAGGGATTCAAATTCGGTGACTTCTTTAGTTAAAGCAAATCTGGCTGTATTGTGGGCAAAATCGTAATATTTGATTGAGTTTGCAGTGTTTATTGTGTCCACTGCAAACCTACTTTTGTATTTTGACTTGTTGCTCCTCTAAAACCAGGGCTGAAAAATTAAAAAAACTGTACGCGGCGGTATCGTATCGAGACGTGGCGGTATCTAACCGCAGAGATTCCAGCGTTTACAGTACGCTAACACCCAGCTAGGTGTCTCTCCTTGATGAGAAACTACTTCATTTGATGAACTTCGAAATTTGATGACTAGTTCATTAACCAGTTAATTTTGTCTTCGTGAATAGAATGTTTTTATACAACATTTGGTTAAACGTTTGTTTCAGGAAACTGCATTGTATGAATCTGAAAATCATTTCGACGAAAAGAATCCACTACGGTTTTGGTCCAGTCAGCGCTCCCGCTTCCCTCTCCTTGCCAAAGTTGCCCACAGTCTTTATGTAATTCCCGCAAGTTCAGCCGCTTCCGAAAGAAACTTTTCTTCTCTTGGGCTTACCCTAACCGAACGAAGATCCCGTCTTTCTCCAAGCAGTGTGGAGGCTATTGAAGTTGTTAAAGGTGCCAAAGCAGCCAAACTGATTTAATTTGTTATTGTTCGACTTTGTATTGCCTACTTATCTTTAACTGTACTGTTCTTTTTAGTTTATTATGTGGTGATCGAATAATGCTGGTTAAACCTGATCCGGAGCTTATTGTTGCCAAAATGTAGCTGTTATCTAGTCTTTGTGATTGTCTAAAGTAAACGAGTTTGCTGGTGTATGTTTAAACTAAGTAGGTAAGCATAAGCAGAAATGGGATTATTTGGGATAGGATTTGTTTCCCGGTAAAGAAGTGGGATGGGATGGGATGGAAAGAAATTTTTTTAAGTGGGATGGGATGGGACGACAACGCTAAAAAAAATCCCATTCGTCAACTCTGCTAGCAAATCCAACGCTTAATTTCGAATTCCATTCGAATTGAGAGTTCATTCAATCTTAATCCTCAATCCTGTAATAATTTTCACAACAAACCAATAAAACCAAAAACATCGACAAGTGCGAAAATAATCTGAGCTTTCGGGGAGTCCCGCCTTCTTGTGTTGTGCAGGTGCACGACCTCTTTGTCAATTGATTCGAACAGCCTTGCTAGAGTTGGTGTACTAACATAGTGTACTTCGTGACAATTCCTACATCTTTCGGGGAAGCCTGTACAAAAGTTTTATTAGAGGAAATCTCATCAGGGACCAGCAGGGACATGTCAGTGACCTTGCTCCGAATTTGTATATTTATTAGCACATTATTTTATTAGTTTAGACAAAATAAATATTCAAGCAATATATTCGACTCTATTCGTACCTGTCTAAATGACAGCAAAAATATGCCACACAGAAATCGCCATAAAAATCGTGAGGTTACAAGAAAAATATGATATATTCCGCCGAGTATGGGCGACGGACGCCCGGTAGTTTCCATGAAGCAGTCTTCAAGGACACAGATTATTTCGATGGGAAAGGTTCAACCTAAACCATAACAATTAGTAGAAAAATTTATGCAAACAATCAAATAAAATTTATTACAAATGAAGCCAAGGAGTTAGGTCTGGGTGCTTTTACTGAAACATTCACGATTAATTTGCATACTATTTTGCATGCACTATGCTGCTGACAATGAAAATCGGCTGCCAAAATTTTGATAAACTGATTCATTATTAACACATTGACTGCCGGTATTAGAGCTTATGTACCTTTGCCTGTAGGCCAAAACTCAATTTTTCCGAAAACTGTTTTACTTATATATAGGAGGTCAGACAGATTCCCTGACATCATAGACACTCAAATCTGAGGTCACGTGGTGTGACCCAATATGGGTCACATGGCCCACAGGTAATGACTATGTCGTCTGAAATTGATGACCCAAACAGGCTCACGCTTATTTTCGAATATGTATTATGGTTTAGGTTATTCATTTATCTTTATTATTCATTTTTATGAACAACAAAAACTTATTACATCAAAAATCTCGTCAAAATTGCGCACAACCGTGAAATATGGAAATCTGTGGAAATCAGCTTTTTCGGTTCTTTTATGTGTCACTGAAAACTTTACTGACAGGCCAGCATGCAAATTTGATTGTAATAACTGCTACGCCAAGGTTTTAGACTTCAATAGAAGTCATAACAATGCGTGACCCAATATGGGTCACATGGCCCACAGGTAATAGTCTAGTGTGACCCAATATGGGTCACACGGCGGTCAAGGTGTTAATTCATTTGCTAATTGATCATAATTAATTAATCTATGTTAGTGTTTCTAACGTTTAGCGGTTGTATTTGCAAAAAACTAAGCTGATAGACAATAAATTAAAGCTCTCAGCTAACTAGTCAAGTACATAAAGCATATTAGTTTTTCAGAAAAAGGGAACAATGAAAAGTATAAAAAGTAAAAAACTAAACGAAAAAACCAAATTTCAAACACAGGTGTTACATCTGAAGGAAAAATTGTAACACAAATGCCAATATACTCGACCAGCAATCGTGGCATTATCGCGTTTGCTCTACGGCTTTTGCAAACTATTACGCTGGCAACACAAAGCAATGAAAAGTTTAAAATTTATTTGAAGTTCCTCTGAATCAACCCTTTTCAACAAATTTAATGTTTTCCGCAGCTCTTAGCTAAGAAGACGCAACTTTGTGCCTTTCAAACTTTTGTCTAGTCCAATGTCTGGTTATGTCATAAAAAGTTGCTGCAAAACAAAACAACCTTTTACTTTTAGCTATCCTACTCTGCCAGCCGAAAAAGGGCAAAAACCGGGCTTTTGCCTAATGAGTTAGAAACTGGCGGTGCTGATTTGGCGGCTTTGCTTGAAAAATTATCATGGAACAATAAATGCTAGGAAAAGCTTAATTTCCCTCAAGCCCGACTTTAATGAAGAAAATGCAACAGTTTCAGTTCCAGTCCATGATCAAAGACTGGCATGAAACAATTAAAAATTACAGATTTTTCAATTTCAACAATCCGGTTGTCTGCAGATAAATTGATTTATTTTATTTCGATAAATTTATTTTATTTAAATAAATTTATCAATAAATTTTAGGTGTATATACTTTTGGATCCGACCCTGTATAGGATTGCAACGTTTTCAGAAATACCTACCCTTACAGGTGGAGGAGGAGAATTTCCCCCACAGGGCGACGTCGTCCAAAAGGGATCCCGAAATTGCTGGTTTTTCGTAAAAAACCTGCAACCCGAAATTGCTCCAAAAAAGGATAAGAAAACAGGCTACAAGGAATAAAATAATCGCATAAAATTTGGTTTTATGAAACAAATTGCCAAACCATTCTGGCTTCATAGGAGTTTTTACTTAAAATAACCATATTTTCCTAGAAAATTACTGTATATTGTTAGAAAACCTTCAAAACTCGATAATAATTGGTAATTTCAATTTTCAAAACTATCCTTAAGAAAAACTACAATTTCCATTATAGGTAGCCTAACTTGGTTCCACGAGGATCAGTGCAATTTGACGTCCCGTTCAGGAAAATAATTTTACAGAAACTTTTTTCTGTTTTGTGTGTATCTCTGACTCCAAATTCCTTTCCAAATGCGGTTAATGTAAGTATACCACAGTTTCAAAATAGAGCTGTCCGTTCACAGAAGTTTTTGGCTAAATGCTCTGAAATGCATTGCCTGTCTAAAGTGAGTGGAATTAGTTAACACTGATAACATTTGAACCAACTACATTAATCCAGTCTTAGCCCCGACCAAGACCATTTTGTATAGCGACCAAAAAGTGTGACTTTGGTATTGCTATCAAAATAAGCCCAAATACACATTGTGCTTAAGCCAGCACTAACCATAAAATTTGCAAATCACAGCACCAAACAACATTACGTCACGACTTTGTCAAACATATTATTAATAGGTCTTACCGACAGAAAATTATCAGTGTGAATAGGAGCACTGCATGCCAAACATTTCGCTTTAGTCGAATACTGAGGTTCTAGTGCTGTTGCTGCAGTTATGCTGCAATTGTGCTGAGTAGCCTGTTACAAAGCCGCACCAGTTGTTACTAAGCCTGGCATAAATGTAGCCTTAGGTATGAAGGAAACTCCCTTATGCAACAACTGCCAGCAACTTAAGAAACTAATATTAATTGGATACGACTCGATCCTTACTGACCAAAATCAAACATTTTCTCTCATTTTGACAGATAAATGTGATACTAACATAATATTAAAAAGGGATTTTGCGACATCAACTACTTTTTGCCTCACAGAAACAAATTTTTGTGAAACCTTGCATTCTTTTTGCTCGAATTTGAAGAATGATAGTAACAAAGAAATAATCTTCATAGTTGTCATCAGGAATACGAACTGTCACGAACCAAACATTACGTCACAACCGGTACCTCCATCGAAACCTGATGTTATTAGATAATTTGATTAAATTATGATTTAAACTATTGTTGTTAAATTATTAACAAGTTGTCACTTAAAAGGGGAATTCCGCCGTTGTACTTGAAATTAGTATGCTTATTTTTCGTTTGTTCTCCATATTGTTTTACTGTGACCTTAGCATCTGCCTAGTTTCAACTCCCCAACATTTATTATTAAACAATTATTAACAATTATTAGATTGCATTCATAAGATTTAATACAATATAACTGACAAAAGCATTCCATAACTTAACAATCAAAAGGTATATGGCTATTTTCCATTTTCCATCGAGCATGGCGAACTGCAGAGAGATTACTGTAGTTAGTAATGTCAAATTGGTAATGCTCCGTGGCATAAGATCGTATATTGTAAGTTCGATTGAAGATTATCTCATGCATACAGTCAAGGGCAATCGGATCATGCTGTATCCAGAATTTGTTCAAAAACAGTTCTCGCTTGTTCAGCAGATTTGGCAGATCATTAGAAGTGAACAGACAGACGGCATTTCGCCGTTTCCCATGACAGGGCTGGGCGCCCCAATTTGCGTATCGGCTAATCCAGTCTTTCGATCGCTGCCCTTTTCGAAGGCACCGACCCGGATAGCTGCCTGGGGCCCTAAGGGCCTCATTATGGACTAGAGTTGACCAGAGCGACTCGTCCGCGTGAGCGGTCGTTTGTAACCACTCCTGTAGTTTAAGACTAATTGGAGCGGTTAGTACAAAGTTGACAAACTCCCGACTAAGGGTAGCGGAAACACTGCCCTTATAGAGAGTCAGATTTCCTGGGGGTGGGGCTTTGGGGGAGGCGGGTTCCGGTCGAACGCCAACCGGAAGACCCTCGGAATTCGTAACTGGAAGAAATTGTTGGCTGATCCTGGATTGGATGTTTGGCAACAGCTCCACGTCGTTGGCTCCGTGGAAAAGACTTAAAATCTGAACCAGTTCCTGGTTGGTTCGCAGTGGGAAATCTCGCCCCTGCAGGGTGACAGCATAACGCCAGGAGTGGGCACCTTCCTAGAATAAAGCAAAAATCAAGCTTAGATATGAATCCTTTGTGATAGTTGTTGCTGGAAGTACCGAGTACCAATACGGAGTATTGCGAATGCCACCTATTATTAATTCTTATTAGAATTACCCAATAATTAATTATTTAAATCTATTTCGCTGTAAATGCCAGTGACTGACCCAATATACCTATAGGAAGCACAAATGTTACCTGATAGCTGTTCAATTCTTCAAGACAATTGAGCACGGATTTTATCATGGTATAGCCGTCCCAAACCACAGATTCCGTTTTTCTGGCACCAATCACATTAGGTAGACAGTTGGACAGACTGTGTACGATATCGTGCACTATTTTAGGTGCCTTCCAGTCCACATGGATACAGTACAAATTCTGGGCGGCGTATATGGAATGCAAAAGTCTCAGAAGGTGATCCGTGGCTCCATTTGTAGTCACGGCGAAAGCGAGCGGAAAGTCCCTCTCGGCTTCGCTGTTGGGAAGATCGGGGAAGTAAAAGCTGTCATGGAGTTGCGTACAATTCTGAACCAGTGTAAAGATTTCGTATTCAGTGAAAATCCGCCGTGTCATTTCGGTTAAATTGTTATAGGGGGCGTTCTCCACGACAGAGCCGCAGCTGAACTCATGAACCCGTTTGAAGAAGGGCTCTGTACGCTGAACTGATTTCCGTTGCTGCGGACGTAATTGCAACTTTGACTGCATAAATGCAGTTGTTAACACTGCCACTACAATCAACCCAACGGCTCGCCAACTTGGTCTCAGCTTTCGCTTAAGTGTCACCATGTGATCCTGAAATATATTCGAAGCGAACAGTGGTGCAGTTAAAGCCTACATAATGCAAAGTGAAGCATTAATCAGAACTGTACCATTTCTTAATATTTATACAGGAGATAACGTGGTTTTTGGCTCCCCATTTTTTTTTTATATTTTTTGTGAGATTCAAAAATTAAGAAATTTTAAAATTTTAAAAATTTTTAATATATTTTATATTTTTGTTTGGTAAGGGGGGACCAAGGGGAACCAAAAATTTTTTTGAAACAATTTTGCTGAAAACTTGCATACAGGGGTTTTCTGGGGTGCTGAGCACGAATCTGAAATCTGTTTTTCGATTCAGCTTTTCGTTAGCTCAGTATAAGCTTACATGTTAAGCTTACAACTTTAGCTTATACTGAGCTAATGAAAAGCTGAAACGATAACGTTGGGATAAACACAGAAATTCTAGAAAATTCACTAAGGAACATTATCAAAAATGAAAACGTTTTATCGTTTTGAAAGGCGTTTCTTGCTTTAACGTTTGAAAACATTTAGCTGTTTTTCAGAAAACTATTTTTTGTTGTGCACTCAGCTCAGTTGCAGCCAGAGCAAGAAGTTTTTCTTGGTTCAAAAAGTGGACAACACAGATGCGTAGCATATACACGAATCACTGACAAAAGTGACGAAAAAGCTTACAGTTCAACTAAAAGAAACGAACATGGCTCCAATTCAATCTTAGCTGTAATTTTTTCAAACGTTAAACTGAAACTGAATTAACGTTTGTTCCGGTCGTTTAGAAACGATAAAAGAAACGACATTTCATGCGTTTTAGCGTTTAGATTTTTGATAATGTTCCTAAACTTGTTTGTAAAACAGAGCACACCACTAACAGAAACTACATAACCGAAAGTCAGCAAAAAGTGCATACGATAAAAATTCCATTGTTCCGTTTTCTGTTAGAATTTGAAACTGAGAAGGAAAACGTCTGGTTTATGGCTGCAAAAAACACTGGTATCCTTAGTATTATATATATTATAGCCTTATCTATTATAGCCTAAATGTTATAGAGTTTATTATTCAATAGGTGCGCTAATTCTAGAACATGATACGACAGAATCACTGTGCAAAACTAAGAAATTTCGACTTTGCATTATCGTCATGATAGCAGGTGAGCAAACAGTATTACCACCTAACTAAATCTGCGAACTATGGCTTAGCTGTTTAGATTTGTGTTGAATAGCTGAACCAGTCAGACACATAGGCTTGCAAAATTATCTGGTGCCCCCCCCCCAAATTGGAAGAAAAAATTAATCCCTTAATTGCTCTCCTGCTGAGAAGTTGGTCTGTATAAGGTGAAGTGGAAAGGTCAGATTTAAAGGTCAATGTTTGTGGGCCCCATCAGATTCTCTAATTGTAAAGTGAGTACAAGATATTGAAACTTTACAATTTCAATTTAAGTAATTCAATTTAAGTAATTTAAGTAATAAAAGTAGTAATTTAAAACTAAAGGAACGTACAAGAATTTTACTGTAATAATAATTTCACAATTCTTTATCATATTTGTGTTTTAAGTATTTTGTTTTGTATTTTCAGTTTAATTGCGTAATTACTCGAAAACTGCTTGCCTTTCCTTGTTTATAACAGAGTTCTACTATTATAAATAGTTTTTCAAAATGTAAAACTAAATTAAATGCTGAAATGGCTAAGGTGCTTTATACTGAATTCAAAGGATCGTTTGCGCATTTCACCAGCCTTAACTTTTGATTTTTTACCAATAACTTTGATATTTTTATACGAGCAGACTGGAGACTGACGAGTGACGAATTCAAAAATTCAAAAATTTTAAATTTTAGTTTGGTAAGGGAGTTTTTGAAAAAATTTTGCCGAAAACTTGCATACAGCGGTTATCAAGGCACTGAGCGCGAATCCGAAATCCGTTTTTCGATTCAGCTATTAACTTACATGTTAATAGGCTTACATCTTTAGCTTATACTGAGCCAACCATAAGATGATCGAAAAATGGATTTCAGATTCGTGCTCAGCCTCAGCCCCCTTAAAACCCCTGTATGCAAGTTTTCAGTAAAACTCAGGCTTGGTATTTCAAAGATTTCATCTTGAAAAAACAGAAGTTGCGGGTAATGGAAGCAGGTTTTTTCTAATTCGAATTCAGATCACCCCTATTAAGGGGGGGGGGTCGCTTTGGGTCAAAATCGATAGTAACGGATTTCGCTCATTTTCACACACAATATACATATGTTCCCAAAGACAAGACAAAACATTAGACTTCGAAATCAAACTGTGGCAGAGATATTCAGCTATAAAGTTGGAAAACTTGAAAATTTCTGTGATTTGCTCTCCAAGATCATGTTGAGACAGAACGGCAGCGAAATTTGGGTCAACTAATATGGCAAATTAATTCTGTGGGTTGGCTAATATTATAATACTAAAACGACTCCGGGATATCCAGCCAGTCGTTCACAGTACATTCTTCAATTATGAACTGAGCCCTTTTCAGCTAAAAAACTGTACCCTCAAAATTTAACTTGCTCTAGCTTTCACATACTACATTTCGGACACATAGTTCTATTAGAAAAGTTGTTCAGTTCATCAGTAGCTATCGAATGATAGCAAATTTGTCTATATTTTGGAAATTCCAAAAATTGCTTTTGTGACTTATAAGAGATCAAAGGAGCCGACATGACAGAAAAGTTCAACCTTGAAGCATTTGCCTTTACAATAATGTCCGGGGGGGCGACGGTGACGGTGAAGGGGCGGGGCCACGGGGGAACCCCCCCACAAAAAAAGCCCCGCCCCCCGGGGAGAGCACCCCAGGGGAGGCCAGGGCGGCACAGGAGACACACCCGCGGAGGGGCAATTAGCCCTAGTGAGTGGGTGATACCCGCTCACCTCAGAAACAACACTAAACTAACCTAGGAGCTCAGTAAGAGTTTAATGTGCCAATTTTGATGACTTTCGAGTGTGTAACGAGTGAAAAATTATTAAAAGAACGTGAAAATTGTGCAAAATGATGATTTTTGGCAAAATTAGCACATTTTGTGGCAAGTTTTTTGAGAGCACTACAAATGGTAGAAATTTGAAACTGCTGTCATAGGAACTCTGTGTATACGTAGAGTGCAATTATTTATAAGCGATTTCTGTAGCTTTTGCCAATCGTGCAGGAGAGGCGAAAATGCTTCGCTGGTCCTGCTTTTCGTGGTACAAAAAGCACCATTTTTACAAAATTTTGACTTTAAAAATCGCCAAAAATCCGATGCTCAACAGAATTGAACCAGAAGGGTTATCTGCACTCTCTGATATGTCCTTAACTTTTTAACCTAACTTTTTCATTTTCCTATGTTTAACACATGTCTAGGACACCTTTGAAGGGCTCTACAGCACGGTAGAAGCAATATTACGCAAAACCCTCTTGTCTTGTTTTGAGGACCCATTGGGACTACAAAATATGTGAAAATGAGCAAAATCGGAAATGGTCGAAAAGTCGGCCAAAAAGTGCCCCCCCTTAATACAATATTTGAAACAACAATTGTTTGAATAATTCACGGCTTGTAGGATATGGGGAGCTGGCCAGCGGCTAAGCCGGGCAATTTTTCAGCATCTGACAATCTCAGCTATAAAATGGCAAATATTTATGTTGCGCAATATGCATTAAAAAGCACTGGGAGCAATCAACAAAATTCTCGGTCGATGTTGTCAAAATAAAAAGAGGACCAGTTAACAAATTGACTTAATGGCTGTGACATGTAATGGATGCCTTAATGCCATTCTTGTTGACCTTTGAATAATAATAAGAATAAGAATAATCCCTAATGGATCACTCAGTAATCACTAGGGTTGAGTTTTTACGTATTTTTTACAGTTTTTAACACTTTTTAACTGTTAAAACAGGTGTAAAAAACTTAATTAACTTTTTACATCTAAATTAGCAACCCTATTACAGCCAGTATTGCATTTATTTTGCAAGCATTGGCTGCTCTGCTCAAATTGTTGTGTTGACTTATTAGTGTTAGACCGGTGAGTGCAGCCGTCAATCAACGGCCGTACTAGGTACAACACTAGTCACCACGACTAAGAACATCTGAGGTTTGGGGAACGCAGACCACCACGTTCTATTCCTGGTACTTTAGTGTCAAACTTCTATACAGGTAAAACGGCATGAAAAAACAAATTACTGACGAAATGTTGATATTGACGCAGCTTGATTTTTTTGTAAACATTTTGCTTAAGAATAAGGCAAAGCCATAAAAATTTTAGACATATTTGTCATTGTATTGTTCATCCAAATTCCAAAGTGCATGCTCCTTCCACGTATCAGCTGAATGATAATAAAAATGTGTTGGTACTGTGAAAAACTTTTATGCAGCATCATTTCTACAGTAGTATCTTGAAGGTATCGGCGACCAGCGATCGACAGAGGTCTTGTCCACCCATTTGATATCGACTTTCAGCATAGCGCATGCCGCATAACGTACGATTAAAGTAAATGCGTTAACTGTGACTAGCTAGTGTGGAAAGCTTCATGCAAAGATTCGCCCCGGTTACAGTTCCTATAAGATTTAGCTTCCTGGTGTTTTTCTCAGGCTATATAATCAATATTACCTACATTATTGCGTTAGTGAAGCCATCGCGACAAGAGAAATCCTAGAAGCTGCTTTTATGTTCCTGATGTTATAATGTTAAGGAACAATATTTGAAGCTTATGTGGATTACTATAAAAAGCAAAACTTCAAAGTTACTTGCGACCGTACCACACAAAATAAGGCCGAAGGAAGGATAAGCCTTGCATGCACTTGAAATGACCCTGTCACCCCGCCAGAGCTTTAAAAAAGTTAAAATTTAAACATCAATTGGTTTCGGTAGCTTTATAAACTAATTAAAAAGGAAGCATTTACCCCTGAAACGTGGAGGGAGAGTGTCTGGTCTGTTCTAGGTGTATCCTAGATAATTGGTGCAACGGCAATGTTTACAGTTTATTTGATTGGTTACCTAGCAACATTTGAAGCACAATTCAGCAGGACACTTGGGAAAAATTTAGGACGGGAATCAAGACATGAATGACTCAAGGAGATAGACTTTCGAAGTTAAGATTAAGGAGATAGATTAAACCTTTACGTATATCTTAGCAACAAGTGATTTAGTGAATCACCAAGATTATCTGGGATTGAGAGTGCCTTCCAGATAGTAAATGTATCCAGTTTTTAGGTTTTACGACTTAGAAACATTGTATTATTAAACCAGCTAAGAATTCGAAAGTATTCACTTCTAGTTTAATGATAGTTGGAAACTTTAGCTGTTTGGTTTACAACAGAACTGGAATTAGTCAAATGTAATCAACTGAGTTGGATTAAACGAATAATGTGCTTGACTCGATTTGATCCGATTTTCCCTTCTGGGTTAGAGTCTAAGATTAAGAATGGGGTCGTTTCAGTTAAAGTTCACTTACACGGAAGGTTAGCACGTTTGCCTGATTAGACAAACTTATGTACCAGATGCCCGAAAGGTAGTTTGCCGAAATCGGGGATCTCTACAGCCAAACTGTTAGGGGTACTATTGTGAGTTCGTTTAGGTAAAGAGGGTTAGGCTATATCCAATCGCACCTGGAGTATGGATAGGAACGTTCTGACGCAGCAGGTCAAAACTAAAATCAGACTGTTAGCCTTCAATTCTGGGTTCAGATCCAATTTAGATCTGAACAATTTACCTTTATCACTATTGAGGGAGATCTCACCTGGATCTCTTTTCGGCAGCTGAAATGTAGACTAACAATTACACGCAACAAGGTTAATTTATTAACGAATGACGTTATAGTTATAATTAGATGGGCAGAACGGTCTCACGGCAGTTATTAACAACAAATAGATTTACAATCTTCAAACGATACAGGTTACTCGATTTACCAGAGTTGCCAGCCCCGAGGAATAGGGTTGATTTAGGAGACGAGAGTTTACCAAATATAAACTGATTAATTCGATATTTAACCGGTTATTAATTACTTTTAAGACTAATCGTTAGTCCTCTTCTTCAGGTAGTATAACTGGGCACGTTAGGCAGTTTTGCGTGTAGTGTGTATAAACTCAAATCTACTCTCTATTAGTCTTTTACAGAAAACTACGATACAGGTTCAATATAACAGATAATTAGCTAAAATTAACAGGGTGT
This sequence comes from Trissonchulus latispiculum, assembly GCA_030248195.1. Taxonomy (NCBI): domain Eukaryota; kingdom Metazoa; phylum Nematoda; class Enoplea; order Enoplida; family Ironidae; genus Trissonchulus; species Trissonchulus latispiculum. The sequence continues at coordinate 14,044 of JASAND010028549.1, forward strand.
CGGATAGTACAATTCCGGTCTATGAAGTTGGGCGATCCCGTCAAGCTACACCTGCAGCTTCACAAGTGGTTGCGGAAGTTTGGATTACTGAACAATACAGGGGTTGGTCCAGGCGGGGTGGTACCGGGAGATGGCTACAAATATAATTATAAGTTAAATTAAATAGCTAATTTAATAGGATTCACTATCCTTCTTCGTCGATCAGTTATTTTCTTCTAGTATAGCTATGCAGTTGGCCTATGCCAGAGACAACACGGGGATGATAACGAACAAGTAGTAACGTTAGGTTTTAAGGATTTCCAAATAGATTAGGTCGTAAACTAGACTGTCTCTGCCTTATACTGTTGTCAGTGCTGATAACCGCCAATGTACCTTCAAAGACTGGATCAATAATAACCAATTCCGACTGAGTTCCGGATACTGACTGACTACTTCCGTCTGACTGATACCAATGCGCTACTGATAATGACTCCGGTTTGATGACCACAGGCTAATCATAAACACCGATCCGAGAATCCTGGCAAGCAGCGACTTCGTCTGACCTGAATCAAATGGGTTAAAACCCATTAGTTCAGAATACAAGTGCGGGAATCAAACCCAGCAACTATTACTCACGTATGTATAAGGCTTTCGGAGATGAAATTTCGAACTTTAGTCAATTCTGACTGAGATTTTGTTGAAAACCAGAAATTGCACACTTTGAAAGCCTTTGCGGGATAAAATGTGATCAATCATGCGTTATTGGCTTGATATAGATTAGAAATTCACCGAATATGAATTTTGGGCGATTTCCTGCATTGGAATGCAGGAAATCGCTGATTCAACATGTATTCATTTACGGTTATATTCGGTCTGCACATAATTAAGTTTAAGGCGTAAGATTTGCGACAGGAAAGCACCTGTTTCCTGTTTAACGAGTCTACAAGGGTGGAGACGCGTATTTGCAAAATTATTCCTTTTTTACTCATTAGAAGATGATTTTGTTGTGATTCTCAATACTTACACAGTATTAATACTTTAACCAACTATTATTTATGTGATTTTAGGCTTATTTGATACTTACGTAACGATATTCACCGCGTATGCCATTAGATCCCATAATTGCTCAATCGCATTAGCTACCAAGTATGATTCAATGTTTATAACCCAATTTGGTTAGGATTTTTGACGGAAAGCGTTTACCTTTTGAAGTAACTGGTTAATATAAAAGTCTGGGCTGTAAAGACAATATACTTCGTAAAAATACAAGCTGCAACAAAATTAGTGGCCCCGTTAGCGAGAAAAAGTGAGGGCAAGGGCAATTGTTTTGACATAATTCCTGCGATTTTATTAAAACTAACTTTTACCTTTTGTGCTAGAGGCTGACAAAAACTATGAACTATTTTTGCAATGCACTGCAAGAAATACTAACCCGAGAAGAATTTGGCTGTTTCAATAATAAGTTTTGAGTATAGGCATAACTGGCACAGATCTAGCTAATTAATACACACAATTACAAAACAGTGGGCAGACTTGACTCATTTATATTACACGTTTCGAGACAAAATTTGGCTCTAAACAGAGAAGACAAACCAACACGAAGCCCTTTATTTGCGATTCGTCCACTCCCTTCTTGCGGGGTACCTACGTGGACGAATCGAGGACCACCTGGTAGTATCAGCTTATCCTTGGGGTCCCCGTGACCCTGGACTAGATTAACTACCTAATTTACGTATTACCTCAATATTGAAACAGGTACTCATTCACACTGTTTATCACACTCATATATCTCAGATCAACAAATATTCAACAACAAACAGAAATTTCTACACATTCATACCATTGTCCTGCCTAATATAGGAGTTTTAGGGCAAATTCACGGAAATAAATCTCATGCAACATCGGTGAACTGCCATATATCAAGATAATCCGGTTTGACTGATATTTCGGACTGTTTAAAATGCTATCTTTGATCAATATAGAGTTTACTACAAATTAGAGTCTGACAATTATTGGTAGATGCTACCATTTGTTAAGCCTTAGAAATCCTGGATTATCCTTATATCGTTAGCTGCATCATAAATAACCATTCAGTCAACTGACCTTCATACTGATTTGACAATCCTCACAACCCCTATCGTACAAGGGGAGTTTCCGTGAGTTGCCGCCACAATTATCCAAAAGCATTCATTCTGCATATATGCAAATCAGGACATTCTACAACCATTCAACCAAACATCCTTGAAACTTAGTTAATTTCGGAACGTCACGCTCCATAAGGGGTTTACCCGAATAACTGCCTTAGGTACTTTTTAGGGACACATTCACATCTAAGTTTTATAAAACATTCACGCTTCAGTCTTGCAAAACATTCACATTTCAGTCTTACAAAACATTCACTCTTCAGACTTACAAAACATTCACACTTCAATTTTACAAAACAGTCATATTAATAAATATCTAGCTACTTAGACTAACTAATAAAGCCTCATTTGCGTAAGAAATTTACAAACTTTGAACTTTGTTGTGCACGGATTTTATGACTTTGGAATTCCTTAGAATTGCCCATAAAAAAATTTTATGGGAAAACTTTAACTTCTCAAGTTTTGAAAAGATTTAACTTGAATATTAACGAAAGCCAGTGAGTAATAATTGCTAAGCAATTATTACTAACAACAAGGAACAATTGATTAAATCAAATAAACAATTAATTAATACCACGAAAAAATGAGGAAGCCGGCCATTCCCCTAAAAACAATTGCTTAGTGATTAATTAAATTAAGGCTACAATGACTCATATTTTAAGAATCGGCTTTAAAACACCCTATAATTTTTAATATGTAATGATTTTAATGCCGACCTAACCCTGAAATAAAGACATAATACCGACTGTGGAATTTTTGCATAACATGGCGCTTCCGTGACAAAATGTGGCCGGCAACTCCTAGTTGCCGGCTGTGGGGAAATTAGTTCTACTAACTAGCTTAATAATTTCAGAGCCGTAATTAAGGGGCTCTCTAACTCAGAATCAGAGGTTTGGGGCCCCACTCATAATCCCATGAAAACTACAAAAAATAATCCCAAAAGTGACAAATAAAGAGAATATTTTTGGCCATAAAGGCCTACTAATTTTAAACCAAAAGGCCATGGCTTGGTAGATGAAAAGGAAACGAAAATGAGAAAAGAAAAAGAAGTGAAAGGTGGACATATCTCAAGACCTCAATCGAACAGGAGGAGTTTACACGAGCTGCCCTTGAATTTTAGAATAATTTAAATAATAAAGTAAAAGGTAAAATAAAACTGGCCCGGAGGCCCAACATGCTATGGAAATAAAAGGGTGGCCTTAGGCCCAAAATGTTGTTCTAAAATCGGGGCTCAGTGGCCCAAAAATTCCATAAAAATTGGCCATGAAAGCCCCAAAAAATGCCAAATAAAAATAGGGCCCAAAGGCCGAAAGTTGCGTAAAAATGGGGCCAATTGGCCAAAAAGAAATCTAGTATTTTGTCCTAGGTTGTTGGTTCTGAGCCGGGCATAAAAAACCCATGCGGCTCCTTAAATTGCAGTGTTCGTGTTTGTATCTCAGCTTTTTTCTGGCCAGTGTGGGCCAGAAAAGTCATATTTGTGTCCTACGGGGAGTGCGTGTTACTATATTCCCTTACCACACCTGTGGTCCGAGAAGTAACACACACGGGGGAGGGGAGTTAAAATCCGACCGCTGTCGGTCGCTGCTAAACGAACACTGGCAGAACTGAAAATTTTGGGGACCGAGCTGACAGTTTTGCTGCGAACTGACAGGTCATTAGCGAACTGGATGCGGAATTCTCTTTTCATTTTAGAGCAAAGCTTCTAGAAAGTTCTCGAACTTTCTAGAAGCTTGCTATCTTTTGCACAGAGCTCCAGTGGCTGGTTGAGCCAGCTGGGTCATTAAAGGTGGAAATTAATGAGATTTAGGAATTATTGCCCCCCAACTGACCCATTTTTGATGGATCTTGGGTGCTGAAATTCTGCAATATTTTGCGAAACTTTGGTTAACATGTAAATGTAACCAAAGGGGAAATATTACGAATTTTGACCTGTGTTTCCAACTTTTACGCAATCTACGTAAATTTCAAAGGCTAAAATGGAAATTTTGATGTCCTACGTATTTGACTAGACATGTTCGGTTAATTTTCGCAATAATTTCAATTAGGGGAAATTAATTAAGCCCCCTCCGAACTTTGCGTGTATGTAAAATGTGCGTCTTATTTTCTTCTACTGAGGCGAACTTTTGTTGTCCTCCTTTTGCTGGACTAGGCCCAACAAAAGTTCACCTGAGGACAACCCTCAAGTACGTAGGAAAAGAAAGGGACAGCAGTACACCTGACTGCTATGTAGTCTGAGAGGTAGACAACCTCTCAGACAAAGAAAGAAAGAAAAGTTAATACAAAGGTATTTTAGAAGTCCAACTTTAGGACTTTTCTGTAACGTAAGATTACGAAACAAAAGCTAATCTTACTAAAACATTTTCGTCTATAACTCACTCAATTTTGGTAGTTAAAACGTGGGCATTGCATTTTTTAAAATGGGAGAAAATTCTCTTTCTTATGAGCCTAAGTTGTATTATTGACCAAAAATTTGTTTCTTACGTAATAATTAGCTAATTAACACAAAATAAGCCTAACTAACATTGATTAACACTACTAATAACAGATCAAGTGGGGACATTGTAAAGCACAAACTATCACAAATTAACGCACTTAGGTATTTATAGTGTTTAATTTCTTACGTACAGCATAATTAAGTGATTAATTTGCTAAACCATCTTCTAATATATGTTATTAAACAGCAAAAAGTATTTTAAGACACTGCTAAAAGGGTTACTACATTCTCCTCAATTAGAAATACTGAATTCTTTTTGTGATAGCTCTACATTCTGATTTTAATGCCAATACTGAAATTCCTGGAATTTTATGATTCTTTTCCTATTAATCTTTAGCAATGAAAGGGAGAGTGACCGCACCCGGGTCACTGAGGGAAAGGACACCTGTCCTTTCAAGGACAAGAATTTCGGAATTGACCTCATTATTATTATTATAATCACCTCAAGTGTGATAGGTCATTATTTTGAGCTAAATAGTCCTAGCTAGGCTTTGTAGGAGACCTTTTTAAGTGTGAGTATTGGAATAAATTTAAGCTTTTCCTCTCGTAGCAGTTATTAGATGCTTAGCTGGGGCTGGCAACTCTGATTTCAACAATTATACAATTACAATTAATTATAGCTTGGACACAATATGATAACTGGAACTTAGCATTGACAGGATCTTTAGGTTCCATCTTTTGTAGGAACTTCTTTTGTGATAATGACCAACTTGAAACTGACATTCAACCACTTTTAAACACAAGATTTAAAGTCATTCCATTACACAAACCTATACTGCGAAAAACCATTTCCAAGACCAACTAATTTTATACACAGCTTCCGACGATGAAAAACTCAATAATTACGAAATAGAACTTGGAAACTGTTTATCATTATATTGGTATTGGCATAAACGACATTTCTTGCTGGGCGCAACATTCAAGCATTGTGTGCTAGCCAGCGTTCGAGGCCAGTCGACGACTTTCTCTCCCCGTTCTGTAAATTCACAATCAGAAATCTGCAGTTTCGTGCACCTAAGCTTAAACTGAACTTTCTGGCTGTGCTAAAAAATACGCCACGCAAAATTACTGTTAAACGTGTTTAGTTCAAAACAAATTAAAGCTTCATTCGACGAAAATCATCCAAATACTCTCGGGGCCTCGGCCTTTAAAAATATCCATATTTAGACTCGAATTTAGTATCATATTCTACACTCCTTTCTTCAGAATCTTCCTGCTCCAGCGCCGACAGTAGGACAAAACTGGATAAACATAAACATATAAACTGGATATATGCTTCGAGGAGGATCATGGCTTGGAAACTGGAGCCGTGTATCCTGCTTACACCTATCCTACTTACGCCTAATGTTTGATGTTTCCGCCTAGAGATAACAAAACTCAAAATCCTACTTACGCCTAAAGCTCAAAACTGAAATTCCTACTTACGCCTAAAATATTTCCTTGCAAAACTCCAATTCCTACTTACACCTAAAACGAAAGCTCTACCGGAATCCAGTTGTATGTCTTTACCGTGCAGACTGCAGACTTTGCGTAATGTCTACAATGTAAGTAATGCGTGGAGATATGATATATAAACGCATAAAAAATTTACATTTAAAATTAGCGTCTATGCATTTGTGTTCTCATAATATTATTGGAGGTTTGTAACACGGGAGTTGTTCAGTATAGGTTTAAGTTGTAAGCATAAGACGTAAGCTTATACTGAACTAATTAACTGCTGAATTGAAAGACGGAATTAAAACTGTATCATCCAGAAAACCCCTGGAGACAACGTTTCATTAGAAACTCGATTTTATGATCAAACAGGTAATAGTTGGAAAGCTATACAAAATAGCTATACAAAAGCTTCTATACAAAATTTGAGCTAAATTGGTTAAGTTTTGCTAAAGTTAGCTTCAAGAAAACGAACTCCTCCTCCGAATTGTTTGCTTGATACTGAAAAATTATGCCGTTGCTTTAAAATTTAAAATATTTCAATTAGTTCGTTAATTTTACAGGAAAAAATGGAAATATGTTTCTAATAAATAAAGTTGAGTGCAAAGTTGCTATTTATATGCAAATTGAAATGGTAAACTTTAACTCATCCTAAGACAAATCGAAACAACATTAAAAGCAAAGTAAGAAAGGGGATACTGTAGATTTTAGGCGTAAGTAGGAATCCGAGTTTTGCGTAAACATCCTTTAGGCTTAAGTAGGAATGTGAGTTTTGACAGAAAGAATTAGGCGAATATCAATCCCCGTGTTTACTGCCCGGAACTAAACCGGGAATTGAATGGCGAATCAAAGCAGGTTCTCCTAAATGGTGCAACTCCGCTCAATTAGACCCCTAATCTGCCTTCCCTAATCAAACATGAGACTGAAGTGGCGGACAAATGTGTTTATTAAATAAACTTACAATTTATACCAGTAATCCAAAATGGTGGCACCGCTAATACAAAATGGGTTAAAACCCGACTGACCTTGACATAAACAATACCAATACTGATTAGATATGTGATTAAGCTATCTTTTATATAAGCTGAATGGTTGCTGTTTGATATGATTAGATTGATCGGTTGCTATAAAGTTTGTAGAATTGCAGACCGTAATTGCTAGTTTTTCACATCATCCCCCTGCGAAAGTTTTTTAGCGCCTGCTAAAAAATTCAGAGATAACGAGGGTTGCTACCATAATTCGAGAATTAGGAATTGATGGAAAATTTCAAGAAAAAGAAAACTACATGGGCGACCAGTAAGCAACCGTTAAGAAGTCCTGGCGCTTTTACTGCCCATGAAAGAAAGTAACTTCAGAAGTAAGCCAAATGACTTACAAAAGAAAGTACAAAGTTTAAAGAAAGTAGAAAAGTTTGGTAGCGAGTTGGTAGTCAAATGCAGGCTAATCGAAACTGGGGATTAACTGCTTACTTTCACGTAACTTGATAACATTTTAAACGATACTGCGATTCAAATTTAGATTAATGAAAAGAGAGTAAGTAGAAAACGAAAGTAGTGAATCGAGACCCCATATGAAAAAGTGTACCCTAAAGCCTCTATGGTTAGAAAACCCCATGCACGCAACTCATCCCAACACACAAAACTATCACTCCAACAATTATAATCCGGATTTAACAGTACAGTCAAGAAATTTCTATACATGGAGTAAAGATGACAGTTTATACTGTACAACAAGTTTTCAAAAGATAATATAGGGCATAGTATCTATACAGCAAAATTCAAAAGAGTAAATATGACATTTATAATAAGCAACAAAGTTTCAAATTCCTAGCTAAGCAAGTATAATAAAGAACAATAGGAAAGTCACAAGTAATTCTATACAACGAAATTGACTAACTATTAAGTAACTAGCAACAAAATATAATGACAAAGCAGACAAACTATGCATATTCTAATAATCAAAAACAACTTCAAACAAAAACAGCAGGATTACAGGTTCACGTATTAAAAGCCCAGACAGAAACTGCCGTTTACAGCACAACCCGTCTTAGCTCAACTCTTGGCCCTTGGCTTAAAGCCCTCATCTCTCGGAATTGTGCAATAGCAAATAGCAGTTTAAAGAAAATACAAAGAATCCCAATAAATTTCAAAGAGAATTTCAAATAGAATTTCACAAACAGCAATAATGCATATATCCTAATAAGTCCTAACAATTATAAACTAACAATACGTTATGAACTTCTCAATGTTTTCAATGTTTTGTTATCGTTTCACCCCGCGCGAAATAAATGAGTTCCTACGAATTACACAAGATAAATGCAAAACTTAACTAAACAAAAACAAACAATAGGATAGACACAGACAAACAAATATAAAAAGAACATGACAAAAATTAAGGCAAGCGGTTAAGGCTAAATTTTAAAGAGAATAGGAAAATTTTAAAGGCAAGAAAACTATAAAAATGACTATAACAAAATATGACAACAAATATGACTATAAAATAAGGCATTTTTCATTATGGCATTGGTATGGCTACTGCGGGGCACCGGCCCTCGAGCCTGGATGGAAGGCGACTACGGGGCACCGGCCCTCGCGCCTTGTCGGAAGACTGGTAGCACCGGCAGGTTGCACCGTTCGAAGCACCGTTGAAAAACACCACTGAAAGAGCCGTAAAGCTGAAACACAAAGGGGGTTAGACAAACAGTTATGATGAATATTCGTACTCGTAAACTTGAGATTCAGTGCCAAGAATTTAGAGAAGATACACACGAGATAGGAAAGATAAATGAGAAAGATAGAAAGAAATTCTACGTTTTTACAGAGATCACGTTTTTACAGAAAAGACTAGAGATTCACTCCAAAGTTAAGGAAACTACGGATTTACATGAGACATGTGTACACCTTAATAACCTTGATTTCCGAGCTGTATGAAAACTAATTTCAAGATAGAAAGGAAAGGAAAGATTACAAAAGAGAAAACTATGTTACACCGTCATGGCACTTGAGCTTTATCAGGTATGTATGATTAAAAATAAGTTCTAACTCTAATCGTAGCAAAAGTATACAAAGCATGATAATATAAGTCGCTGTGAAGTGTGGCTTGCCGAAACATAATTACAAAAGACAACAAAATTACTGTACAAGAAATAACTACTCAAACTAACACAATATTTTTGGATTTTTAGGCTTTTAGATTAACATACGGCAAAGAATGACAAAAACGAATTAAGTAAACAAAATGCCAACTGGTAATGCCAAAGTATAGAATGCAAAAATATACCGGTAAACGAACAAAATACTAACTAACTTCAAAAATAATACTGAACTAACTATAGTGATTAAATACGACAATATTATATGATAGATAGCAAGCCAAACTTCAATTAGAGATATATAAATTCTTCAGTTAAACGTATCTGAGGCGTTTTAGACTCGAACATATTACTATATTGCCTCTTATTATTCCTTCTTTCCTTCAAGTTAACCATCAATATGTACGGTGTGTACTGGTTAACTAACAAACTTTGCTTGCTTTTCAATAAATTATAAGAATTGCAATAATTCTAATAATATAAACAGACAAAAATACAGGTTAGAAAAAATACTGAACGTTAGCTTTTAACAAATTCCAAATTTTACAGGAAAAAATGGAAATATGTTTCTAATAAATAAAGTTGAGTGCAAAGTTGCTATTTATATGCAAATTGAAATGGTAAACTTTAACTCATCCTAAGACAAATCGAAACAACATTAAAAGCAAAGTCAGAAAGGGGATACTGTAGATTTTAGGCGTAAGTAGGAATCCGAGTTTTGCGTAAACATCCTTTAGGCTTAAGTAGGAATGTGAGTTTTGACAGAAAGAATTAGGCGAAAGTAGGAATTGGATTTTTGAAAACGATTAGGCGTAAGTAGGATAGGCGTAAGTAGGAGTTACCAGCTGGAGCTGCTTGCCACACGCATGCATAGCAAAAAGTTGAAACACAGAATCTCTTTTGATTGTTTGTGTTGCTGTGAAACTGACAGTACAATTCCTGGAACTAAGATTACCAGCTGATTCTAAATAGCTGAAGCTACATCTGCGCGCTATGGTTTCAACTTTAAAGCGGCACAGATGTGTGGGCGTACCCGCGTACGTAGCATCAGATATGGAAAGTGTTCCAGTTTGCTTATTTAGTTGTTTTCAAATCAACTGTCATAAATTAAAACGAGTTAGGCATAGCATTTTCTCCAAGCTGACGCCTACACAGAATGGAACCTTATGCCCTTAATTATAATTGTGCATCTAAAGGCGTATGCTGCACAAATATTAAAGTTTTCAATGTTGGTTGTAAATTCCTCTGAAAACGTATTATCGTCCAAAAATATCTGAAGGTTATATCCATGCACTGTCAGGCTGGCGTGGGCATAAAGTAGTTTTGCAAACAAGAAAGCATCTTCAAGAAAACATGTGACATTGCACAACGACTCTCCCGGTGAAATCTAAAAAAGTTAAACAAAGAACCAGTTTTATGTTAAATCTAAAATCTTCAAACTATATAAGACTCGACATATTCCATTTTAAGTCCTTCTGGACAAAGTTTCACTATCGCCCAGGATGCTCGGGTTTACATTGGGGCTGCTGCTTGGTAGGTGACTTCTCAGCTTTAGTGGGTTACGTCATTAGTCATAACGTTATCTGAACATCAATTTAGAGATGGAGTGTATCGATGAAACTTAAGCAAACCGGAGTGGGATAACTCTGGGACTCATAATTTTGTTTTAAAAAATTAAACTTGCTTATTATCTTTTTGAAACAGAAACGCTCTGCTCCTATTACAAAAGCGGAGGCCTTATGTATATACTAAGCTGGTTTGCAAATAGCCAACGGTTAACCACATTTCGTGGCTAGCCCATTTCGTCCATCTTCAGTTGGGCATGGTTGTGTTTTACATAGAATTCAGAATTGTTGGGATTATATTAGCTCTAGATATGACCATCATTGATGTCTCCAGAAACAGAGTTCAAGTGCCGCTGAAACACCACGACTGCATTGGACTCTTTGTTTCTCTGCTAGCCCTGCACGAGAACACATTTTACGGGAGATGAAATTACCGTAATCCTACCTGAAATTACGGTAATTCAACCTGAAATTACCGTAATCCTATGATTGATAGTTGTATTTTGTGTCTGCCAATCAACTTCAATAATTTTTTATTTTAGTTGCGGGATGGTCGACTGCAGCAGAGTTAGCCGATGAAAACCAGATTGGTTTCTATGAAACAGCTGATTCTGATGGTGACAGCGTCCGTAATAGTCCACAATTCGTCAGGGATGAAATGGTCCAGCCATCCTTTGCTGCTGATGATCCATTCGCTTCCAATCCCAGTTTTCTAGCCTTTCCGCCTCCAGTTCCGGAAGAGTTCACCAATTTCGGATTTCCAGAAAATTCGGATGAATCTGGAGGTCTGGACTATGATCAATACCAGTATTGGATTGATGATCCTGAAATGTCAGACCCATCCCAGGCTACTGAAGGCTACTTCGGTCCGCTGCTCCAAGAAATGGACTATCCATCCGAGCCTTTTCCGTCTAGGAATTCCGGTTTTTCGGTTCCAGAATTTCCTTTCCCTTCTGCTGGGATAGCCCATCCTCCTCCTTTTCCAAGAGACGACAGCAGGTCTGGAGATTCAAATGATGTAGATGAATCTGGGATCCCGGAATATTATCAGTACCAATCCTCGGTCGACCACGACTTCGAGGGACCATCTAAAACCAGTGAAATGATGAAGGGGTTTGGTCCATATCCTGAAGGCAGTGACAACCAACCCATGCCTTTTTCTTCCGGCGATCGAAGCTTTCCGTATCTAAGACAGATGAGACTTCAGCGGACGCCCTATGGAATGGGATCCTTTCCATTCAATAGGGTAATCCCTAATCACATGGTTCCTAAAGACTTTCCCTCTTTTGAGGCTGCGGAAGATATGGATGAATTTGGAAATCTAGATAATGAACAGTACCAATATTGGACGAAAGATAATGAAATGACACCTCAATCACGATTTCCAGTAAATTTTGGGCCTAAACCTTATGGAATGGAATATCCTCGCAGGCCATACCCTTTCGGGGATCACGGATTTCCTTTTCAAGGTTCACCTCCTCCCCACGAAAGGATGGGACCGCCACCTCCTCCTAGAGGGATGGGACCTCCACCACCTCGCAAAGGGATGAGACCTCCACCACCTCACAGAGGTATGGGACCTCCACCACCTCACGGAAGGATGGGACCCCCACTACCACCTCATCGAGGGATGGGACCGCCACCGCCTCACGGAAGGATGGGACCACCACTGCCACCTCATAGAGGGATGGGACCTCCACCGCCTCACGGAAGGATGGGACCACATAGACCAAGGCCGCCATTCCGTCCAAGAATTTGTAATACAGAAAAAATTGGTAGATGTGGACACAGATTCCTGCAAACTCTTCACTTGAATGAAACCGGAGATGCACTGGAATTGGGCAAAGAAATCAGTCAACTGTTTCAGAATAAGTCTGGATATGAGGAAGTTTGCAAGTACGAACCTCTTCAAGACATTAACTCACAATATGCAAACTGAGAAGTGACAACAGTTGACAACAGGAAGCGTAAGGAAAGCTGGCAGAGAACAGTGCTAAGTCTTACTAGCTATCGGTCGGGCTGTAGAGTGGTAGCACGTTGTCTGCATATGTAACTAATCTCTTTTGAAATGGAGCTGGTCTCCACTCGCAGTGATTAAATGTTTTCAGTCTTTTACCCGATCACTTCTGCCACACTAAGAATTGGCCTTCGAAAGTATTCAGTGTTCTTTTCTTTTCACAACTTAATGATGTAAAAGCTAGACAATTGTGTAGGTTTTGTGGGCTTAGTTTGCAGATACCTGGGCAAAATTATGAGTTTGTGTGTTTGTGTTAAATTTGTGTTAAATGAAATAGGCCTATCCAGCCATTTCAGCAGATTCCGCAGCCGCAACCAGTTTAGCAAGCATTCCCATTAGCAAATTTCTGATACTTCTTATAACCGCATACCAGTGGTAGGAGTAGAGAATTTTGTCAAGTGAATTTTTCGGATGCCTGGTGGTGTACAACTTTCATTTCTTTAATTGTACCTTTAATTTTGACTTCAGAGCAAATGGACGGCTGTTCAGGTGCTTGGGTGTGCGCGGCGAAATGTGTGCCAACAGTGTTCGATTCTATGAACGACTGGGTTTCGATAGAACTAATGCCACAATCTTGCAGACGACTGTAAAACAGCTAAATTTTGTTTGCTTCCCCCCTGTTTATAAAGGTACGTAAACGTTGCGTTTCTTTCTCATTCAACCAACAGTGTGTAATCTAAGAGTTTGACAAGTCCAAGCTCAGTGCTTTAGCTGGAGACATGATCTGCACTCTAATGACTGACAAACATGACGGCGCATGAGCAGAGCATACACTGATGTGTTATAGATAGTTGTTGTGAAGGTCCATTTCAGATGCACTCAATTGGACTGGGGAGCAGGTCACCCGTTATCGTGCAGATCATGTTCAGCTTGACTAGCAAAAGAGTGTCACTTCTCACTCGTACATAGGTCCTCCTGTTAGGTGATAAGAAACATTTGGCTAACTTACCACTTTGCTTTTGTAAAACAGGATTTGCGCTTATTCTCATTAACCGTATTGGAACAAAGTATAACCTTATTTTTGGATAAATAATTGTGTGATCCGCCAGTACAGCAGGTGACTTATGTACGCTGTGGAATAACTTGCAAATGACAAGGATTTGCATAAATCCTACTCACGGGCTGACCAGTCTATATTATGCTTGACTCTGTTTTAGTGCTGCACGGGAACTATTCTTGCGCTTTGAATACAGCTAAACAGAGTACTAAACTATTGGACCAATGCGCGAAGACCTACGAGAAAAATGCTAAGGCTCATCCAAAGCTTGTTTGTTTGTAAGAATTTAAATATTTTCACAATGACTATATTTCCAAACTCATCTTAAGTATTGCTTAATGCAGCTAAATATTAAAGTAATTTTCCGATGTGTGCGCAAGTGTGCTTAAAGTGATGAATTATTATCAATTATTTGTTACATGATATTTTATTTTTTAGTTACACTTCTCAATATCTGAACTGCGTCAGCCAACCGTTCATGGAAAAATGCGGTGTAAAATTGGGCACTGCTGTCTGTCTTAATAATCGAATTGCATTGGGAGATTTTCTTCCTTTCTGTCAACGCGCCTTGCACTGTTGGTGAATTATGAAGGAGTAGAAGGCGAAATTAAAAATACACAGTTTTTGTTCTAACATTTTTGTATACTAATCACTGGACTACTTATCATTACTTTTACTTGAGTCGGTGTCCAGCAGTAATGGAACAAGGTCACCGGGTCCCGAGGTTCGATACGTTACTTACACGGTGATCCTAAGTTGCCACTGGATTTGCCAAGTTTCACATTAAGCATAAAAATCTGAAATGTATTTGAAATGAAATTCCTTTAAAATTTAATCATGTGCAGCAAAATCGATGGACTGCAAAACAAAATTGAGGAAATTGAGGTTTAAGCACCATCGCTTATAGAATGGGGAAATCATGAAGTCAAATTGTTTGGGGAAAAAAGAAAAAATTAAAACAGCAAACGCAGGATTAAGCATGACTATAACTATTAGTTAACAATTTATAATGTTATTATAATGTTATTTCCTGCTGTGTTTTGGCATTGAACATTACAGTAGCAGTAAAGGTAGTTGGTCGCATTCAATCCATGTTTGTGTCGGTGTTGGCCAGTTCTGTTCATTGGAATTTTTCTCTGTTCGAATAGTTTCCGCCTCCCTGTTCAATTCTAACACGAGTCGACCATTATTATTTCAGATCGAATGGGAAAATAAAATATAAGATAACCTCGTAGTACAAATTCTGCCTTGCAAACTAAAACTATGAATTGACATATCCCTTGACTGAACTGTTGCTGCTAATAAGCGTAAAAGTGAAACACTTGTCGGTCCTTACGATCACTATATTACGACTCGGATAAACCAGAGAGTGCCACTTTAACTCATTTTATTCAGGTGATTACAGTGGTATTACAGTGGTGATTCTAGTAAAGTACATACTTTTTACATTTCATAACTCAAGCTAGTTCAAAGCTGAGACACTTACAGAGTTAATTTGATTTTTATCGCGTTCTGTAACTGATCAAGGTTGAGCACGGTCAACCTTTCCGTTGCTGGCAGCTGTAGCTAAGTTAGCTACCCGTCAGGCTTTGGATAACATCATCAAAAAAGGGCTGTTCTGAGGGTTCTGAGGGTTCATCAAAAAAAGTTCTGAGGGTTCCCAGTCCGGGTATACCGAAAAGTGTGTTCCTTGTCTGAACTTAGATCTGAACTCGTTCTTCATGTCGTCAGCTTTCGATTGATACCCATGTTGTGGATATTAGATCCAGCATATACACAAATTTCTGTCTAAATTTATGATAAAAGCTGATTTGTTATATATACATAATCATGCCTGCTGAAGTGCCTGCTGAAGGAAACGATCCGCAACGTTGTCACATACAAATCAAAGTCCTGGATACAAACGCATGAAATAAATTTGAGAAACTCATTTTTTCTGATGAAGGTTCTGGGGGTTCCAACTTTTATCTTGACATGGGCCAGTTAACCTAGAGTATAACTTACTCTCCAACAGGGAAAATTGCACCCTCATATTGATAAGGGGAAAACTAAAGAATAAGGGGTAAACATTAGTTTCAACGGCTGTTTATTTAAAATTAAACTTGCTAAACCAAGTGCAACCTAGGTGAACCTAATTAGCTAGGAGCCCCGAACATAACGTTATTAAAATAACTTTGCATCATCAAGGTTAACACTATTCTTCAACTTTTTGGATTGGTTGGTAAGAAGGCGGTGCTTTTCACAATTGGTCAGTCTGAATATGAACTGCTGGCATCAAGAATTGTCTCACTCCTGAGCTTAAGTTCAGGGTTTGTTATTCCCCAACACAGTTGGAGTATTGCAACGGAATTAGCCACATTGTGTTTGAATAGGACCTTCCAGTTCCATTATAGCTTTGCCAAACATAAATTCCAGTCTAGCCATTTAAATTTTTATGAAGTCCAGAAGATCAAATGTGCGTAAGATTACCCTACGTAGAAAATGTGCAGCGAACGAA
>JASAND010028550.1:0-10834 GCA_030248195.1 Trissonchulus latispiculum
TTTTAGGAGAAAAGCTACGAAATAACCTGTGAAAAGGAAAAATGACGTATAGATGTGTACAGAGCCTAAAATATAAACAAAAAGTAAAATCCATTGACGCAAAAACAAAAACTTTACAACAACACGAAACGGTGGGGCCAACAATCAAAAACACAAGGAAATACAAAGGCAAACAAAATTACTGTTAGTTAAGTGGATTCGGAATGAAATTTTGGGTAAATTTGCGGAACACCATCGTACTGGTGTAAATTTCTGCAAAAAGCCAATTAACTTTTGACCAGTTTTCACATCGTAGGAGCCTTCGAAAAGAGTGTCCGGTTTTTCACATAGATCGATCAAGTTCGAGGTTTTACCCTTCTTTTAAAGGAATGTCTCTTTCCGGAAAATCATTTTAAGCCATTAGCATATGGACACCTTTTAAAGAGGACAAATGCCCAGTAGAAGATAAAATTTTGAGGTGGTGGCGCTCCTAATGTTTCATTATCAAGCTCAGATTGGATCATATTCAGTTGTGGAACCATCGGTATACTAGTATTTGACGCCATCTGAACAGGTAGTTTAACTTAAGGTGCAGCCACGGCCGGCCCGCCCAGAAACGGTTGGAGCAACCGGTTGGATCCCCACTACGGCAGGCGCTGCCACACGACCGGAACCGACCGCTGATAGTACGTATACTGCTATTTCGCATCCGAATAAAGATTGGGGTCAAAATAACCAGTTCCTGCAGCCCACAGAGCCGTGCACCCATTGTGACGGAACATTTCGATGCCGTGAGTAAAGGCACTGCGCGTCCATATGGAGAAAAAAATTATTTTCCGAACTTTGTGCATGAACGGTCGAATTATTAGGTCGCAGTGATGCATTTCGATTTTGGATCTGAGAACAGTTTGACGCTGTGGCGCACTGTTGCCGCTCCAATTCCGTAAACCCACTGGCAGTCAGGGCTATACGGGCCCCCAAAACCGTTCAACTATACCGGCCTGGTAAAGTGGGCCCAAATTTTACATAGGCGCCCACCCGATTTCCCAAGCGATTTCCACACATGGCATATTTAGAAAACTGACATGATCTTGACCATGATACACTAAATTTCTCCCCGAAAATTTTAAACCAGGGATTGGGGCAGGTTGGGCTGGATTCTGAATTTGGGGGAGGGTGCGTTGCTGGGGTCCTAGTTGGGCGTTCTCTAGTTTGCAGGGGAACACCCTCCCCTCTGCACATGCTCACTTATCCCCGTCGCCGGAATACCAAAAATTTTATTCGGCATTTGAGCATAACTGGGCTTCTGAAAATTTAACGCGGGAGTACCTTAGGAGGGGATGCCCCCACATCATCATTCAAATTATATTAATGAAAATGAATTATGAAAATCCCAAGAAATTATGAATAATTTAAAATTTAATCTTTAATTCTGATGCAGTTTCAGGCCAAGATCGTCACATCTCTCCGACATCTAAAACAGGGCACGGTCGTTCACATGTGAAGTTTGAGACTACGAGATGAGTAAAATACGGTTGTCTTCCTTTGACTGTTCGACTAAGATCCCAGATTACAAGTGAATTCCGGTGGCGTGCGATATCGATGAACTAGACGATCCTGGACCAACTGAGACAAATGCGAAAGTTACAACGGTTTATTGATAATTTCAGCGCACTCAACAAAAGACTCAAAAGATTAACAAATCATTCGACAAAGTTAGGAGTGGACACAATTAAACTTTATAATGACCTACAGCAAGCACCAATCGGTCAGCTGGCACCGAGACAAAGCAAACCCACAGAAATTAGCCGACTGTCCCCACAGTTACTACCCGACTTCACTCGAAAAGACAACCCACTACAACTGACTGTAGTTTACCCTAATATGGCGAATAATTAATATTAGCTAGTCAATAATTGAATTTAGTCAAGAGGAAAAGCTAGAAACATTGAGTGTTTGCTAAAATATATTGTTAAATTCACTTAGGCTTAGCATCTCGAGCATAATTTATATCTTTTTTGCCGGTGCTAACTTCACTCAGGCATGCAATGTCAAATTCCTACAATCTTAACAATGTGACGATCAACAAATAATCATTAGTGAGCTACATATACCAACTTGTCACCAGTGCCATTAACACCAAGAATGAAGAATGGTTTCAGCATAGTGATCAAAACAAAAATATTATGCTGAAAAAATTTTTATCAACATTGCATTCTATTTATTACGTGCTTCTTTAGATCACCTACCGGTAGTAATGTGGTATTGTAAACGCTCTTATGAAATAGCAAGTGATTATGACTTTTTAGCACATGCAATATAAAACCAGAGAAAGAAGGTGGTTTCCCTTTTGTTTTTTCAACACCAGTTCAAATATCAACCCTGCTCAATGAGGTGGTTTGAAATTCAGTGATATCAACCCTGAAATTGACCACAAGTTCGACGCCCTGCTTCGATGATAACACTAAGTTTGAGCTGGACCCCAATTTCAATCCGAACCCTATTATCTCAACCTGGGTTTAGTCAACCCAGTTTTGATAACACCCGCGGATAATTTTTAACCCAATCTACTCCCGGCTGAGGTTTAATGATGGCTGATGATTGGTAACATAGGCTCCTTAACCATAGCAGTTGTGTAATCAACGTAAACAGCGTACATACGATTATGTTCGCACGATATTCCTTGTCCTTAACAGATACGGAACGTATATGCATTGTACATTGTTTCCAGTATCCTATGCTTACCTGCATTTGTTCTAGCCACCCTTTTTACCTACTACTCCTAGGGTGAGTCACCCATACTAGCTAAAACAACGAACAAAACCAACTTTGGCCTTCTTTGCGTAAGAGTTAAGTGGAGTGAAACTGCTTAAGGTTAACTCTTAACCTATTTAATGAAAGCGTTAATGGAAAAAGTAAAGTTTTGAGTAAAGTTAATGTGGTTAGTCTTTTTGGGCGCTTATTATTAAAACACGGTCTGAATCAAGCTGAATTTGGAGGAACCTTTCCAAAATTACTTCATTTAGCGTCTTAACTTATCCGCTCAACGCTTTAGAGATTTCTGTTTCTTTTCTGCGTTTCTGTTCGATTTGTCTATTCCCGAAAGCTCTCTAATAACTACATAGTACTAATTATTGTCAATTGAAAGATCTTTGAGCTCTACAAATTTTGTTCTAAAACTATCCTTCGTGAGATATTTCCAATTTTCTCTAATTCGCCTTAAAAATCCGACATTCCTGTTGTGCTAATTCTTTTGCTATTTCATAGGCTACGCAAACCGTACCGTATTCTCGCGCTTTAAAGTGCTGGTATCGCTTAGTGAAAATTTGACCCTATAGGCTTTATTTCTTTATGAAAGTGGATGAAACTTTCCAAATATACTATTTCGGTGCTCTTTTAACATTCTGGGACCAGTCCCGCATTTTTAGGGTGCAAAGATAAGAAATTTTTGGTTTTTGCCATTATTCTCTCAGTACATAGTCGAGACATCGGATTGGTTGGTATGGCTGGGATAGAGGGCACAGAAATGAACATTTTTGCTTTTACAACTTTTGAGCTATCTCTAGTGGTTAAGTCAGTATAAGCAAAAAACGATTTGTAGGGTCCAAAAATGGCCGTTTTCGAGAAAATCAGTTTTTTCAAAATTACTGCCAAATCATATGGACAATTTCGGTTTACTTATACTCGATCGATACACAGTCTCATTGCACATTTTATCAATGCCGTCTTTTAGCCGGAGTTTGCTGCTCAAGCTAGAGATTTGGCAGAAAAACGATTTTGGCAAAACTGCGATTATTTTGTTTTGAACATCGATTTTTCAAAAACTACCCAATCGATTAGATGATTTTTTTGGCAGGATGAGAATTCGCACTATTGCGGAGGGACATTTTTCTTGGTTTGAGCTAAAAAAACATCTCCAGTTTCGAAAAAACGCAATGCAAAGTTGCGAAATTTCGTGTCACTGCACATTTAGTGGATTTTTCTTTACCGTTATGACCTGCTGAGCCAAATCCAAAAAAATGTCCCTCGGCCCACATGTCCTTTAGAGAAATAGCACATAAAAAAGTTTCGGCCGATTCCACAGTTTTGAGAAAATCGATGTTCAAAAAATTTTTGGCCTGTATTCTGCCTGTAAGATGTTAGTATGTCAGTCAATTTTTGCTATTTTTTGCCAATTTTGCTAGTTTCGTACTTTTATGAGAATCTACACATTATAAGCTTTAAAATGATGTATAAAGCTCTTTCCAACTCGAAAAATTACGAAAGTTATAGCGTTTCAAAATATACCCACAAAAGCACTGCACAAAGCGATACCAGCACCTAAGGGAACACCCACTAAGAGAACATGTTTCTCTTGCGAATGTTCTCTGCGAAATCAGAAAATTTTGAGGTATAAATTGAAAAATTGATTTTGGAAAGTGAAATTTCCTAAAATTTCTAGTTTTTTCTAGTTAAAGTAACTATTCATACCAAATGTACCACAAAGCGTGACAGTAGTAATTAATTATAATATAAAAATTAAAACAAGATTGCCTTTTTAGTGGTACTGGACATTCACTTAAGCGAACATGTTCCCTTAAGTGAGCATGTTCTCTTAAGTGAAATCTGAAAAATTTCCAATTTTTCCGTATTTCACTTAAGAGAACATGTTCTCTTAAGCGCGAGAATACGGTAACGAAAAACGAAGGGTGTCAATTGGAAGACACACAGAGAACCAACTGTTCGAGGAGTGGTCTCCCAACCCAGCAGCTGTCTCTTTTCCTGTAATGTTTGAAAATTTAGTGTTTGCAAAACTCCCACCGTTTGTTTCCAGCGATTATGCGCGTCGGAGAATTGTGATTCCAGATGTGTTTTACAAAAAATATGCTGTTAGCCAATTTAGTGCACCGATTGCTACTTTCTTGTTAAATAATCGCTTGACCAAATGAAGTAAAGTAGACAAAATTCTGGTTGCGCATACATTTTAGCGAATTTTTCCATAACCATGGCTTCTCAACTCACATACTGAACTCACATTGTATTGTCAACTCTACTTTTCAGTGAGGAAGCCTTCAGAGCATACTGCTAACCAGCTCTGCTTCTTAGAAATTTTTGGGACTCAAAATCTTTGAGTTCACACAAAAGGGGATCTTTTGAATGCTACGCCAATCTATTGGGAAGAAATACTCCAAAAGTGATTAGAACTCTGCGGAGGCTACATCTTAATTGCTGCCACTAACTGAACTGAACTGAAAATGTCACAATTAGTTGCTTAATTTCCGTGATTTTCATCTATATTAGATTATTTTAAGCATTTTGATTTTTAGCCAATGGACGAAGTATCGATTCCGGAACCGACTCGAAACGAATCGTTCCTGAATGCATTGGCCGAGCATGATTTTAAGCGAAGTCTTGATGGTTTTGAACGCCTTAATCGATCCCATGGTATGTATAAATAAGTAGGATTCTCTAAGGATTTTCAATCGTTAATCGATTAGCACGGGAGCCTAGGAATACAAGCTCCCATCCAGCCAGGAAAAGCTGCAATTCTTACTGTAGGGGACAAAGGGTGAGGAAAACTTGGCCAAGAAGATATAACGAAAACTGGTGCGAAAAGTTAATTTTTACACTAGTAATATAGTTAATATTAATTAATCTACTATTAGTATTAATCGATTAATATACTATTAATGGACAAGTTCAATGAATTTTTCACGAAAGCTGTAAAAAATTTTAATTTTTTTATAACCTGATGATTTACCCAGATTCAAATATACTTAGACAGGCTCATTTACTTACTTAGTAACTTACTTACTCTTCTCCTACAGGAGAAAATCCCAATTTACCTGGAAAATGGATACGGGTTTCCTACAAATTTACCCAAAATTTACAGAGAAAACAGGAGCGATATCTGAACCAGTTTGTCTCTTCGGGTATTCAAAATGAGTACAACAGTACAATAAACAGTACGTCCAAACATAAGTCCCAGATTAAATTAGTATTCAAACTTCAGAGGCGGCTGCCTTCCTCCGGTTTTGTAATTAGACTTTGACTTTGCCAATTAGCCATTCTAGAGAATGTAATTTAGACAATCAAGTAGAGAGTGTCATAGAGCAAAACGGACACCTGGAATGAGCTGTTCGCAACAGAAAACTCCTACAGACAAACTTTTGAGAGGCCAAGTAGAGCCTAAGTATGGACCTCCCGGAAGCGGTTACCGACATGACCACTCAGACGGTCAAGTGGAACCCTTTCGGCCAATTGGGTGAATCGGACAGGAATTGATGGCGGGAATCGTTTCTCCGTCCGCAAAACCTTTGTATGCAAAATTTGAGCCGTCCATTTAGCAAAATAAGCGAACAAATTGAGTTCAAGACTACCGCGACCCCTATATATAGTCAAATATATATCTTTCCGTGACTGATCAATTTTTAGGCTTATAAGGAGCGTGGGAAGCTTTGTTTAAGCCTTAGCCTAAGCGTAAGCCAGTCTTACTCATACGAGTGAGACTTGGTTAATTAATTAATTTTGGATTTTTGTTCACGGGTAGCCTAATTTAAGTCTACAGTCGCAACATAGACGATAAATCAAACATTTACTATGTGGGGATGTCCCACAAAGACTAGTTTGTCCCTACGAATGTCCCCTACATAGCTCAATATATGAATACACCATACCCATATGTCCAGGTCGTTCTTCGTTTTTGACTTTGATGATGAACACCCACCCTGTTCGTGTTTAATTTTAAAGACTAAAGCTAATTTGATTTTAGGTCATTCCACCTACGAGATAATGCGACTTCGAACCTCTCAGTTCAATCGAATAGCTGATATTGTGGTGTGGCCCGGTAAATTTTGACAACAATATAGTAAACAATTGCATTGAAATGTTTATCATCTTGCATGTTTCAATGCGAGGAGCTTGATAGGTATGTCGAAGAGTTAGTTAAGAGGTAACGTAAATGTGTGTGGGAGGGATGCGTAGCCAATGATGTTTGTAAAAACTGTTTGTTAATTTTAGCCAATCACGATGAAGTTGTAAAGCTGGTTCAGCTGGCCGAAGAGAACGATGTTTGTATAATTCCTTTGGGAGGTAAAAAATTTTTATGGCATATTCATGACCATTTTATGCAGCTCCGTTAACCAGATGAAGTTGACCGTTGTCTGCAGTACTCCACACAGAATTCCTAAAATTATTGAATGGCTCTGGACACCATGTTGATGTGCTGTAAGCTTAATGTGAGGGGACGACTAAAATGGGGGTGCCCCGAATTTGTCCGATTGGCCTAATTTTTGGCGAAGACATAGAGCATGGGTGTGGTCAAGAATATACCGGGTACGGAGATCTTAGCTGCCTTCCAGTCATGTGCAGCCGTCGGGTTTATGTGCCCTTTTCCACAACCACCAAAATAATTATTTAAAAAACTTTTTTTCAAAACTACCAACATAATTAGTTAAAAATCTCTGATGGCTGCAAAACCCTAGCTGCAAGGTTGCCATTTGCCAATGAGATTTGGCGCATGTGCCCCTATCTCCAGAAAAATACTAGACGTCTCTATCTTATCTCCATCTATGAGAATTACTCTTCAAAGTTGAAGTTTCGGCAAAAATTTAAAAATGCTTCTCTTACAACATGGGCATGTGCCACTCCGCATGGACATGTGCCGCGCAGCATGGACGTGAGTTACTCTGTATGGACGTGTGCCATTGACTGCGGACATGTGTCGCAGAGAATGGACACGAGCCGGCAAGGTGCGGTGGTGAAAAGAGTCCAGGAAACTTTCTGACTTTCGCCGGATACGAGCCGGCAAGGTGCTGTGGTGGAAAAGTGTCCAGGAAACTTTTCGACTTTCGCCGGACATGAGCCGGCAAGTTGCGGTGGTGTAAAAGTGTCCAGGACGTTGCGCGACTCTCTAAGGACATGAGCCGGCAAGGTGCGGTGGTGGAAAAGTGTCCAGGAAACTTAACCACTCTCTCCGGACATGAGTAGGCAAGGTGCGGTGGTGGAAAAGTCTCCTGGAAAAGTGTCGAGTAATTCTCGCGGGAGCTCGAATCACGGACAGTAGAGCCACCAAGTGTTCTCACTAGGATTTGACAGACGCATAACGAAAGGAAAATTTTATTACTGGTACGAGCTATAAGGCTGCAATTTAGCATAAAAGGAGGCCCTATAGGAGTCTCATGTATGCAAATCGCAAGAAATTCTGCCCCTTGAAAAATTGTTTATGTCAACTTTAATCTTCAAAAATTGCCAAAGTCGCAATTCTCAGTCTGTTGGATCCTGTGTATAGGCTTTCTGTAGCCATAGAAGTCGCAAACCTTTACTAATCTCGCTGAAATCGTTTGTGTGTGTGTTTTCGACCACGCTGAGTTCAAATATCTCAAAAAATCGTAATTTCAAAAAAATTTATTTCTTCGATTTCAGGGCTGCCTTTCTCCAAAAAGGCGATTTTGGCAATTTTTGAGGATTAAAGTTGACATAAAAAATTTTTCACGCGGCAGAATTTTTTGCCATTTGGCATAAATGAGTACCTCTATAGGGCCTCCTTTTAAGCCAAATTACAGCTTTACAGCTAGCACCAGTAATAAAGTTTTCCTTTCGTCAGCCAAAAATTTTTAAATTTTGCCGAAACTTCAACTTTGAAGAGTATTTCCCATAGATGCAGATTAGATAGAGACGTCTAATATTTTTCGCAGGTAGGGGCACATGTGCTAATTATATTGGCAAATGGAAACCTTGAAACTGGGGTCTTGCAGCCAGCAGAGATTTTTAATTAATTATGGTGGTAGTTGTGAAAAAGGGGGGATCGGGCAAATAAACCCGACAGCTGCACATGGCTGGAAGGCAGCTAAGGACCAACGACCAAGTATTTTTTGACCACATCCATGCTCTATGAGCCAAAAAGTAGGCCAATCTGGCAAAGTCGGGGTAAACGTTTAGTCCCCCCCTTATGGGCCTAGTGTTCACCGATTGCGCTTTGCTTCTTAAATTTTGCTGTTGGATGCGATCTGAAACTAAAGTCTGACCAAAAACGTAGAAAACGAAATGGTTTTCTTTATATCTCAAAAGTGCTTGAAGATAGCAACCATAAAGTATATATTTCCTGAACCGGAATGATGAGATCTTTCTTCTCGTGGAACGTCCCCCTTGCGATTTGAAATGGTACCGCTTTTATATGCCTAGAAAGACTGGTATACATGCTACTAACATGACTTTTTCAGAAACATTTTCCCCTTGTCCGAAAGTCCTGTACACCAAATTTCAACGTTTTTGGTTAAAAGCAGGTTGAGTTATTCTATTGTCTAGATTTTCAAATTCCTTTGATCCTTGCCGTTTTCTGATTTTGACTGTTTATTACTCGCGACTCGCTCAATGAAAAAAATTTTATTAGATTTTCAGGATCGCCTCGGCATCCGGTTCCACCTGATGTATGCGATATTTCTACATCTGTAAGTAGATTTTTCGAAAAATACCACTTTTTCACCCAAACTTTCGGCAAAGCGAATCTAGCAAAAGTGAGTAAAAATAACGTAACCATCAAGTTGAAGCTGAGCTGATTCCAGCGATATAAAGTTTTCTCAGCTGCAACTTATATTGCGCCCGTAACAAATGTTTAAACAATTTCCCTTATTTCCGCTGGTTTTGCTAGTTTACACTGGTTCAGGCAAATTAAGGCGGCAAGATCAAAGGGAGCTAAAAATCACCTGAAATAAGGGAAATTGTTTGAAAAATCATTGTGATCGCAATCTTGGTCGTAGCCACAAAAACGTTATATCGTTGGATTCAGCTAAGATTGAACTTTATCATTATGTTATTTTTTACTCACTTTTGCTAAATTCTCTCTGCCGAAATTTTGAGGCAAGAAGTGGTATTTTTTTAAAAACCGACTTTCAAATTTTTGAAATATCACATATATCAATTGAAAGCGGACGCCCGAACGGTCCTGAAAATCTAATCGAAATTTTTTCAGTTGAGTGAGTCATGAGCAATAACCATTCAAAGTCGAAAAATGGGCAAAGATCAAAGAATTTAGAAACTCTAAAGATGGAATAACACATGCAATTTTCAACCAAAAAGGTTGAAATTTAGTGTGCAGGACTTTCGGACAAGAGAAACTTTCCTGATAAACTCGTGTTAGTAGAATGTACCAATCTTTCTGGACATATAAAAGCGGCACCCTTTCAAATCGCACGAAAAGTTTCGAAACAATTCTGCAGAAAAGAAAGATCACGTCATGCCGGTTCAGAAAATATATACTTTGTGATAGCTACCTTGAACTGCTCTTGAAATATAAGGAAATTAATTTCGTTTTCTACTTTTTGTGTCAGACTTTAGCAGTTTTGTTCGAAACTCGTACATGGTCCTTTATTATGTGTCTTAATATGGTAGTGATTCCTTTTGGGCACATATTATTGGTTAACGGTTCAAATCAAGATGAAATTTGATGAAACTTTCCAAAATGAGTTCTTTTAGCATTCTAACACCCTCAGCTCAATCCCGCTTCAAAACTTCGACGTCTCCGTACAGGGCGGTTTTTGTGCCAACTTTTAACAATTAAACAGTTGCTGCATAGCCATAGCCATAGCCACTTCATTCATTCGAAAGATCCTGTTGAGCTCTACATTTTTGCTTTTAGAAAAACCTTTCTAGCTTTTCTCTATAGTAAGATATAGCGGATTTTTTATTTTGGCTTGACAACTTGCCATTTTTGCAGAAGTTAAATAATCCGAAGTTTATTGAGCTACGCAAGCCGTAAAATTAAACTAAGAATGTCAATTTGAGGGTTTCGTCGAGGCCGATTATTCGTGGCATTATAATCTTCTAAATGCTATCCCGTACGCTGCTATCATAATAAAGGTAGTTTTTGCAAAACATG
>JASAND010028551.1:0-21427 GCA_030248195.1 Trissonchulus latispiculum
GTAGCAGGCTATCCTCAGAAAACATGGAATTCTCGAATACAGGCGGCATGTAAAAGATGCAGATATATACGGATGTAGAAGCCGCCCTATTCAAGAAATGGATATAAGTCTGGGCGGGTAAAGAAAGGGAATGCCACCAACCGGTATTTCGAAATCACATCACAAATGTGTATATAAATAATTACACAATACGACGAACGAATCCGATACTAAAATTAGAAAAAAGTCTGTACATAGAATTTGAATGGAAAGTGTCTGCAAAATATTTACGAAAAAATGCTGCTTAAAAAGTTGAAGCAGAATGATTCGGTAATGAAGAAAACTTTGCGTTTCAGTACAGTAGATAAACAGTATATACGTGTATATACAATTAACATGAAAGCTTGGTAAGAGGCCAATTACTCGTCAGATATAACCAGAATTCATGCAGTCTTTTGTGGTGAGACTCAAACTAGAAAAGGTAGGAATAACATCGTTCCCTAAAAAATGGTAGGCGAGATGAAGGAGAGAAGCCAAGTCAGACGTCAGGACGCGGGTCGGTCCCGTGGCGACTCTCCCTCCCGGATCTCTGAACTCATCTATCACAACAGATGAGAGCCCAACAAAATAGAGCGGACCCCGAAAGATTAGTTGAGTGCAGTCCTGAGGTTGTGAAGCAATCAAGAACAGACTATGGCTACAATGAAAATAAAAATTATGACAAGGAAATAACAGGAGACGAGTGATCAACAACTCGATTAAAGAGCATTATTATCCGTATAGCAGCAAACAGATTAAAAGGTAAGAAAGTCAATTATACGTACATAATAGACTGGATTTTAAAAGTTTCAAACAGTTGCAGGCTGTTAAAAAACAGTTCTTGCCGTTAAACCTGTAGAATAAGTAGTCCTAGAAGCCCAGACTGTACAACACAATACCTATAGAGAGAGAATGTAACGCGGCGGACGACGAAATGTGTTCTCCCCAGAAGTGAACACCAGAGTCAACCAAGAAAACAAGTTTGGAAGAAAGAACACGATTTCCACCGATCTCAAAAACAATCCAACAAACAGCAAAAGTGAAAGTTTTCTGGTCCAGTCTTCCGAAAGAGAGAGAGAGAGAGAAAGATTCAGCACTGACTTTGAACCCCATAAAAACCAAAACATCCCGAAAAAACAGCTCTACAGACAAGACTGGCGAAACATTTTTGGCTCAAACTCCACGACGTGTGCATGCATAAATTGTCCTACACACAGGTGCGAGTATACGCCATTTTTAGGGAAATAAAACATCTGATTGACAGTCTTAATTAACGGTTAAGACGTGAATTGTGAATAAACAAAAAACTACACGAAAACTGAACTACGTCCATGCTGCCTGCCAAGTGCATACTGTCAAAAACACCTCGACTTTCGTCTGGACGAGGCTGTACAATTAAACAGTTATACTGGTTTAGAATAAGGGAATGTGGAAGGGCCCAGACAGTCTTCGCTGAGCTCAGGTAAGCAGTATACAGTCGTATGCTACGTAAACCTGGTTTCAAGATCCTGTTCAGTTGCATAAGACGAAGACAATTAATTATGACAAAAAACCTCTTCCGGATCTAACCCTTCTTATGCCAATAAATAAAGCTTAATTTGTGTAGACGTAATGGTATCGTGCGCGCTGTTTTCGACTGCACTAAAATTTTCAGTCTTTAAATTCGATTCAATGGATCGGCGGTTCAGATAGACGAAAATTCTGTGGAACAAAAGTCCAGATAACTAAGGCTAAGCTTTGTCAAGGTAGGCGTCTGCCCACACCGCACACAGTGAAGGAATCTAGATTAAAGATACAATGTATATATATATATATATACAAGATGTTTCTTACAGCGCCCACAGTAAACTATCCGGTACGGCCAAAGAGAATCCTTCCTAGTCCCACTAGCAATTAGAGGCCTGCGCGGTCCGAATGTTTGCGGCCTGTCCCCGGCCCGGCCGTCCCGTTAAACTTTCGGCCCGCCCGGGAAAATTTATTTTATCAATTGCGTCCAAAAGGCAAATCTACGTAAACGTTTGTCTTAAGGTGGTGCTTCCTTTTGGGCACATATTATTGGTTGACGGTACAAATCAAGATGAAATTTGATGAAACTTTCCAAAATAAGTTCTTTTAGCATTCTAACACCCTCCGCCCAATCCCGCTTCAAAACTTCGACGTCTCCGTTCAGGGCAGTTTTTGCCGATTTTTAACAATTAGACAGTAGCTGCATAGCTATGATTATATTCATTCGAAAGATCTTGTTGAGCTCTACATTTTTGCTTTTTGAAGTACCTTTCTAGCTTTTCTCTATAGTGAGATATAGCTGATTTTCTTATTTTGGCGTTGAAAACTTGTCATTTTTGCAGAAATCAAATAATCCGCCATATCTTGAGCTACGCAAGCCGTAAAATTAAACTAAGGGTGTCAATTTGAAGGTCTCGTCGGGGCCGATTATTCATGGCATTGTAATCTTCTAAATGCTGTCCCGTCCTCTGCTACCATAAAAAATGTAATTTTTGCAAATTCTTGACCAAATTTTTTCCAGCGATTGTGGAGCATCTACTATGCAAGCTAGAGGTTTGCCACTTACTGGACGTGTTTTACACAAAAATACCCAGGGACTCTTTTTAGTTGCCCCGATTGCTGCTTTCGAGGTAAAGTGGTCGCTTGCCAAAGTTGGGAAAAGTAGGCTAAATCCAGGTTGCGCATACATTTTAGTTAATTTCTTTATAACGAAGAGCGGTTTCATAATAATTAAAAAAGGATCCCAGCTATTTGATAGTGGAATCGAATGATATGACCGACGCCTCTTGAAAAAATTTGCTTTAGTCTGCAAAAAATCTGGAAAATTAAATTATTTCGAAAATCCAGTAAAATAATTTCCAAGAACTAAGGTTATGTTCCCTGTATTCATTAGAAAGACAAAATATTAAGCTCCATTTCGATATAAAAATGACTTCTTACCTCCTAGGAATGAATGAGTGATAACGGTTCAAATTTGATGTCTCCAAAAGGAATCACCACCTTAAGCAGGGATTTTCAAAATCGTTTCTGTGCTTTTCAATATCTTTTTCTAAAAATCGATTTTCGAGTTTTTAATGCATTCATAATTTAATTTTTACAACATATCGAGTAATCTTGGTGAGTTTTTGTCGTTCTACCGATGAAAACAAGTAAAGACTGACTTGTATTGACGATTTGGAGCGCTATAGAATCACGAAGGAGTTTTAAAAAGTGCTGAAATGCCACAGCAGCAACATTTAGCTATATATACACCAAATTGTCTTTTGTAAAGTGCACGTTCCTTATACGAATTAGTCGAGAATTACAAGGATTACAATTAGAAGTTGCGAAGGTTTGTGGCTTGGATGAATTAGGAACAACACAATGTAAGCCAATGGCAAAAAATTAAGAAAATTTGATAAGGAAAAAAGAAAAACATTGCTACATACTACAAAACAATAATACTCTAAAAAGAATATGCTGAAATTTACAACTGCTGAAAACAGCTAAAAACCAGGGTTAATGTGAAAGAGACAATCTTTGAGGGTTAAATGTTAATGTTAAATGTTAAAACTAATGGCGGGCCGGCCTGTCAACTTTGGTCGATGCAAGCAAAGCAGGCCTCAACTAACAACACAAAAGTTTCACGACTACAGAAAGTGGTCTTAACACCGCCGAATCTCCTAAAAGGTTTCGTGCATACCTATTAATTTTAATTAAACAGGACCTGCTGATACCTAAAGCTAAACATTGCGTACAAAATAATCATCAGCAAATCAAAAATTTCAAATACAATTCTACGAAATGGCAACATTGGACTATTTTCTCTGGGTTCGAAAGCTACTGAATAAATTCTAAGAGTGACAATAGGAAGAAGAGGAGCCTCGGATACGGCCTTAAAAAGTTAATAATTAGTTAGTTATGCAGTTATATACTTGTTTGTACAGGGAGAGTGAGGGAGGAGGAACCAGGAAACCATGCCCTGAGGCTACGGACCACCAAATGACTGCATCTGCTCCCTCCCTCCACTCTCAAAACTCCCACGGTTAGCATAATCACTACCTACATCTGATGTCTGCACATGGACCACAGTAGTACATCCTAGCATTGTATGGGCGGCTTAGTCTACAAAGTCTACAGGGTAAATTCAGACAGAAATTACACTAAATGCTCTCCTCTACCAAATAGACATGAAGCAATTTTATTAAATTTTCAAAAATTTCAACTCCAACTACAGGAGGGCTGGAATCTAAACTGATGCTTTCTAGGAAGGACTCAGTCATCAGGACACAGTTTTAAACAATAAATTGACTACTTCACACTACGTTCATACAGCAATTTTGTATTACCTCCAACAAAAGGAAGGAAAAATAATTATACAGATTAAATACCAAATTTCTGCCCATGGAAAAATCTGTATATATAATAATATGACCACCGCGATTAATAGGTATGTTTCTCATGGAACCTTAGAATGTGCACACGAAAGGCCTCTATCTGCATATACTTGGCTGGCTTTTTCCTAGGCAAAAATTTCTGGGGGGGAAGTCTGGGGGGCGGAAGAAAATTTTTTCAAAAATGCTTAAATAATAGCTATTTTTTGCTGCTGAGCTAAGATATGAACTATTTTTAACCTCAATTTAAGCTTAAAATAGCTAAAAAATGCTTAAAAATGTGTAAAAATCCGGCGAAGCCGGAAAAATTTTTCAAAATTTACCCTCGAAACCCTATTTTCTATTTTTACGGGCACTTTAAAGTTCTGGGGGGGGAAGGCCCGAATCCTGGGGGGGCGATTCTGGGGGGGGGGCGACCCAAGCCTGGGGGGAACGAAATTCTGGGGGGGGGGCGCCCCCCCCCCCCCCTGTAGGAAAAAGCCAGCTTGGGGACTTTAATAACTAAATTTAACTTTTTATCCGTTTACCTCTGATACCATTAGTGCTAACTTCGCCTGCGCACATAATACGTACCCTTATTCGTGCCAGCGAATATGACAATCCCAACCGTTACACACAATTGACCAGCAAAACAAGAGGACAAATTTTTCAATTTTCTTGTTGGAATCGTCTATCCAAGCTCATCATGAGTTTTCGTTAGAAAAGCTCAATCGAAAAAAGGATTCTGGAATCATGCTGGAATGCTGGAAACAACCCAGAAAACCTATGAATGCAATTTTACTTCAACAAAATACGGGACAAATCTGTTGATTGAATCCCTTGGCCCCTCCCTCTAACAAACATATAAAATTAAAATTTTAAAATTTCAAAATCTAAGTTATGGCTTGGCGGAGAAAGAAGCACAAAGCAACAGACGGGTTTCTAACGATAGGGATGTCAGCCGTGGGGTGAAAACGTTCGAAGTGGTACATTTCCCTGATTTTGGATATATACAGTTTTTGTTTTGACAGTAGCAGTAGCAGCACTCTGGGCTTATTCTTAAGAGGGTGGGGCCCTTTTCTGATTTTTCATGCTTTTTTCAAAATTTTTCTAAAAGTATGTTAATTGCGCTATTTTTTGCATATATTCGCCTAAATAGTCCGTTTTTAGTGCAAAAATAAACATATTTAGTGTTAAAATATTAAGTTAGTGTTAAGTGTTAATATATATTAAGTTAGTTACGTAGTATATTAAGTTTAGTTAGTTAGTGTTAATGCAAAGCCGGAAAATTTTTAAAGATAGGGCCTTCTGAGCGATTTTTTGTTACAAAAGCGAGCAAACATTTGGCTGGGCTTATTACACCCTCCCCCCCCCCCCCAAAATCGTTCCCCCCCCAAATCGCCCCCCCCCCCCCAAATCGCCCCCCCCAAAAAGTGGGTGCCCCTTTTGGTACCAACTTTTGCCCTGAAAAAATCGCTCAGAAGGCCAAATTTTCAAAAATTTTCCGGCTTCGCCGGAGATTTTTAGTAGATTTTTGCCTATTTGAGCACTATTTTTGTACTAAAAACGAACTTTTTTGGCGGTTACTAAAAAAATAGCGCTATTTTTAGCATGTTTTTAGAAAATTTTTTAAAATTTTCGCCCCCCCCCCAAGAAAAAATCCCTAGAATAAGCCCAGTTTGGTATATACCAAACATTTTGTACAAGAAAGGGCCAGCCACTTTTGGGAGGAAGATCGTCTATGGGGGAAGCCCAGGTAGTAGTTAGTTATATAATCCCACGGCCTATACTACAGACAACTGGATAGGATGAGCAAATTTGGCCGCACAATTCAATTTCAAGCAAAATAGCAGAGGTAAGAAGTACAAAAATTAAACAAAAATTTATAAACCCCGTCGAAATATAAATATAATGGTGATTATTATTAGTCATCCAACATTAGCGTTCCTGTGACACAGCATCAAAGGAGTAAAGCAGCTTATACCTAAATGACTGCATTCAGAAAATGGTAAGCATAGGAAAAAGGAAGATAATTGATAGAATAACAGAGATAGTATAAGAAAAGCCAAGAAAATGTAGAGGTGTTAAGACTAGAGATTTCACGCAAATAGTGATCTAGCGAACTGAGTATCATGAGCAGTGCAGTACCACAGATGGAGAGAGCGCGCCAAAATCTCCTGTGCAACTAAATGCATAAAAAGTTTTAAGGTTTGTACTATCTCTGGATGCTCAACTTATTAAGTTTTATGCTACTACGTACACATATCATTAATAGATCTCTAGTCTAGTTGTACATGTGCATGTATGTATGTGTGTGAGTAGTTGTGTAAACTGGTGTGAGTGAGAAAGCGAGAGCGAGCGAGCGAGCGAGAGATGCGCATTGCAGCGCCAAAACGAACCTAGTACGTTCTAAATGTGACCTCTCCAAAACTACTTCCAGGTTCAACGAACCCTCCAACCACATCTCACACACATACACTATGCGTAGACGGTAATATACACATGAAATTTTCAATACAAAACTATATACGCACGTACAGTACACTCACTACTGTATATATAAATAAATACGGACAATTTATACATAAGGAATATATACTTTACTACAACTAAACAATTCAACTACTATTATTAAACATGTGTACATCTTCAGTATAGTCTAAACTGGGATATTTCTCTGTAAGCAATCACCATTCTAAGCCAAACTGCTGTATACTACAGTATATATTTCTACGTTACTAGTAACTGTACGTATATGAAATTTGGCAGATGCATTTTATTGTGAGTATAATGGAAATTCACATTTAAATAAAAATATTAAATTATATACTAAGTATAAGATGGACAGTGCTTCAACAGAATGAGGAAGTTAAACTGCCCTGAACTTCGACGTCGTTTCATATTTTCCCCCAACCTCTCTGCACATACAACATACTCAG
Source organism: Trissonchulus latispiculum (assembly GCA_030248195.1). Lineage (NCBI taxonomy): Eukaryota > Metazoa > Nematoda > Enoplea > Enoplida > Ironidae > Trissonchulus > Trissonchulus latispiculum. The sequence continues at coordinate 7,316 of JASAND010028551.1, forward strand.
AAACAGCTCATTTGAACAACTGTTCTAGATACGACTTTTCACTAAAATCGAAGACAAAAATTTTTCGGTTTCCCATGGTCCCCCCTTCCGAATCAAAAAAAATCGAAATTGATAAAATTGAAACAGTTTGCTATATTTGAACCCAGCGTAGTCGAAAACATACACACACCAAATTTCAGGTCATAAGGTCCAGTTTCTAGCTTATTGCTATCAGAGATCTGGGTTTATTTTGGGCGAAAAAAGTGGGGGGGGGCTGGTCCAAAAGTGGGTGGGGGGAAATAGAATGGTCTGAAAATGCCAAAAATACAGTAAAAAATAGCCAGTTTTCTACAAATATATACTGTTATAACTATGCTAAAACTTTGAATTGAACTTTGAACTAAACTTTGCTTTGAATACTAAAATAAACGTGTTTTGACCAAAAAACGGTTACGCCGGAAAACTTTTGAAAAATTTGACCAAAAGTCCTTAAAATTTGGCATTTTCTGGGCACCTTATATTGAGTGGGGGGAAGCCCAAATAAGTGGGGGCACCCCCCCCCTCCGCCCTACCCCCGCAAAAGTAAACCCAGGAGATTTTCAATATATTGGATGCTGGAGTGGGGAACCGCTTGGGATGAAGCCAACCGGTGCCTACGATGCGGTGAGAGCAGTGTGCTCGCTATTGCCCCTGAAGTGTATATATATACTTGCCTATGACCTCGGATCCAACTGTTTAAAGCCGATCCAGGAAACCCCAAGTCACATTGGACTGGTCCGGCTCCTCATCGCGAAAGCAACCGGAATCCGGTGCTCTAGGGGAAAACTGCGGCACCCTCAGCATAGTGAACAGGAACAACGCTCCGAAATGCGTACATATGATTAATTACGGTAACACTCAATACCATACTTGTATTTTTCCCACCTTGAAGACTTTTTATCTTTGAAAGTACATACATATCCCAGAGCATTATCTGATCAGGAAATGTCCCCCTTCCTCGCTTACTTCCTGGGACAAAATTTATGAGCGAGGGGTTCGTACATAGGAGCCCCCCTCTCCCTCGATGGGGGCTGATCCAAAGTAAGAGGAGGGCAATTTCTTCAAATACGTGTTGCGAATGTTTACGTTTTCTGTGCAAAAACTGCTAAAAATCTTAAAGAAATGACAAAATTTAGGTGTTTTTAAGCTAAAATAGAGAAAATTTCTTTACAAATCTGGCAAGCTTTATTTACAAATTTATTAAAAATTTTGTGTAAAAATGGTAAAATTTGGCAGCAGTTTTTTTGGCTTATGGGGTGAGGACAAAAGTTACGAGGGGTGAACTATCGCAATGTAATCTCCGAGTAGCAGTAAGACTGCCATTCGGGGAAGTGATCAAATGAACCCGAGCAGAAGATAAGCATACGTACAATAGTTAGCGACATTAGCGAAGTTTGAAAAAATAGGAATGAAGAGTGCCAAAACCCTAAATGTTTGCTGCTATGGAACTGAACACAAGTTTGCGGCTAAAAGGCATTTTTCGCGTACAGCGGCACATGCGAAACGTTTCCAAAATGTATATATTTTGGGCTGCCCATGCTGCTAATTAGCACAGTGGTCTGCTGTCTCCGATTTCGAGTTCGAGGGGCGCGCTTGGACAGGGAATTGGGGAGAGGGTCCACCGGCCGAAATATGCCCTCGTCCGGAAAGTTTCTCCATCTAACTTGATATATGCTTGTTTTTAACACTGCATCCTTACAACATTCCTACTCCTACAAACGACAAATGTGTTGTATTTTTATTTTCTAATTATATATATGGCTTATGACTTATTTGTTTGCAGTAACACACTGTCGTCCAGAACCACACTGTACCCCAGGCACCTGAGTTTTTAGGTTCGTCCCTCAAAAAGAATTCTGTAACCCTGATCCACTGTGGGTGTGGTACGGAATGTGAACCTCGCCACGCCAACCCATCTACAGTGCTACCCGTGCTGCAGCAAAAGTAATTTCGTTACACAAGTTACTGCAAACGCATTCTTTGCAAGTGACACCGGACTCTCTGCGGGTGCAACGCTGACAATGACAGTGTGCAATGTTTTACTTAGTGTCAATGTTTCCATTTAAATAGTTGCGTTGTAACAGTTACACAACTGTCAGTTGGGCCAGCGCGTATCACACACACGAAGGCACTTGTAATCTATCTGCACTGCGGGCCAACACTACTGTTTAACATGTGTCCAGACATTTCATTTTCTTCCAGTAGCATCCGCCGACCGTTCACGCGATTTTCAGGCACCAAATTCTACTGCAAGATTTGAGACTTTAATTTAGACACAAAGAAATACCAATGTTTTCCTTGTTGCATCTGTGTTAATAACTGAATTACTCTAATATATAGACGTCTTCAAAAATTAAGATGAAATCTGTTATAAAACGGTGTACTATCTTTCACACTTCACAGTTTTTTTTCAACTGCCAGAGGGCTACAAAAAGGATTTCAAAGTAATTGTTAACTATTACATAAAACAGGATTATATATTGCATAAAGGTTGTATACTGACAGGCAATGTGGGAGAAATGGGAGTGGGAACTCCCCCCCCGCCGCGCCTCCCTGGGGAGGAAGGAAAGAAAAGAGCTAATGATAAAGACTACAAGTCGAGTCCTCAAGTCGAAAGACTGCTTCCAAGTCAGACAAGACGGTTGGAATGGAATAATCATAGGATTTACAACTTTCTACCCCTCCCCATTCCAAACGCAAATAAAGCACAATTTAAAAGCATCATTATGCGCAAGCCTAGGCAAAAGTCTATAATTTCTGATTTCCAACTGAAATAATGTAGTCAAGATCACTAAATTATTTAACAGGCTTAATTGGCAGTCAAGTTATCTCTCTCCATTGGCTTATCTCTAAACTGTATTACAGACAGCTTAACAGTTAATCCAAACATAAACTGAAGCGCTTTCTACCTAATCTACTATGCATATCCTCCTCAATACTCCTTTCTGCCTTTTGAATCAAAATAGTGTATACTTAATTGTCGGCTTATGGTGTGACGGCGGGGGCAACCAATTGGATATATAAAGTAACTAAGCATAAACCGATATGAATTTAGTATAAACTTGCCATACATAATTTTATAACACGACTTTATCCGGTTATCCGTATGTATAATTACATACTATATAGGAGTCGTTATTTTTCCACCGACCCCCCCCCCTCCGTAGCACTACTGTGGCTTGGCTGTACAACTGTTCATGGAGGGATTGGAGATCCTAAAATCTCAACAACTTTATACCTGGCTATGATGAGAGAAGAGCGCTTCCCTCGGAAGTCGGAACTCCTAATCTAATATGCAAGAAATTAAGCTCACATCTAGTCAATCATTTTTCCACTACCGTATCTTCTCCTCTCTACCTCTTACTTCATTTGGGATAGAAAGAGACTAACAAATACAGACAGAGAATTATATGGTATGCAATGTATACAGAGGTAAAAGAAAACGGTTTTCGTTGTTATTTAAAATTGTGATAATAAGGTAGCAATTCTAAAATCATTATCTCTTAAGGTAATCGATCAAGATTTAAAATATTTTAAAAAATTCAAATTTTGTTGCAAATTCTGAGAAAATCGCCAACGCATCTTAATGAAATCAACTTTCATTTTTCGAAAAATCGTCTTCTAAAAAATAATTAACAAAGTTATACAACATTTGTCAACTTTAACAGGTTGCACCGCACCTGCCAATCCTACACTAAAAATGTATAACCAAGCAGCACGTACCAAACCCTCCAAATACATCCAGATAACTGTGACAGGTGGACGGGTGGACGTAGAACCAGCTGGGGGAGGCGCCGCCGGGACCCGCCTCCTCGGATCCCAAACTCAGATTGTCCATTCAACGTGGCAGAAGCAAAGATCTCTTGACTTTAAATTATGGGAACAGAATATATCAATCACTCAACCAACCGGTGGATTTGTCCCAGCAACGTTCGGCAGTTCGGTGTCGGCAGGATTGATTTCAATGCAGAAATTATATAACCAATTACATTACCAAAAATTATTTGTAAAATGTCAGCGGCCGTGATTGCACGAATTCTAGAAATTAAAAAATAAATTAGTGACGATGTAAAATGGCTCACTTTTTAACACCTAAAGCAATCTGTCCAATCAGGCAAGAAAAGGGACAAAGCAGTCAAGCATCTACGAGTACAGCTAATCTGAAACTGAACTCAACTGCGAAAATCTATATATAAACGTACTACTCAGTTGCATAAATAACGACCAGTTCCTATATATATAAAGTTTGCATTAGCAACTTTTGCAAACAACAACAAACACGGGCGACATTAAGAAATTACGGACCAGGACCGCCAAGCCAAACTAGAGAGAAATAGCACAACTTCACTGGGGAGTATACGTGTGCCGTAAGAAAAGGCAGGGGGTCGGGATGAAATAAGCGGTGTCCAGTTACATGTGCAGTCTGGGGAAGAAGGGGGCAGTCACAACGCAAACAGTATGCAATAACAACAACAACAACAGCAACAACAATTAAAGTCAACTTGAAGCTAGACTACAGACGACGGTCTAGAAAGTTAGCTTAGACCGTACGACGATATCAAGTTACTGTAGACTAGACAGAAGAAGAGGAGTACAGCAGCCACATACGTAACGTCAGAAACCAGCTCTAACGTTTACTCTAATTTCCAACAGAGTCAAAATTGACAAAGCGAGCGGGATAGGACGAAACAAAATTAACTGAAAGATCAGCTGAATCAGATCAGACTCCATATCAACTCCGAATTCTGGACGACTGACTTCGCTACAAATGCGTAAGGAGGTCCTGTTTTTTCATAAGTACCTGTGTTACTGGGTTTACTTTACTGGGGGGGGGGGGCGGGGGGCGCCCCCTCCACTTTTCGGGTCCCTCCCCACTCGACCTCTTCCCCCACTTTTTTGGGCTTCCTCCCCACCACTCACTGTAAGGTGCCCAGAAAATGTCAAATTTTGAGGATTTTTGGTCTAAATTTTCAAAATTTTTTCGGCTTCGCCGGAATTTTTTGGTCAAAAATCGTCGATTTTGGTACTCAAACTCAATTTCTGAGCACATTTTAGCATAGTTATAGCAGTATATGTAGAAAACAGGCTATTTGTGACTGCATTTTTGGCATTTTCAGACTATCCCCCCACTTTTCGACCTCCCCCCACTTTTTTCGCCTAAAATAAACCCAGTTATGCGAGGAAACTGACTGGCATAAAACTACCTGCCCGGCGGACTAGGGCGTTGCTAACTTGAAGCATCGAGTAGACGATCCTATGGGAAAGAATGAACAGCATTACACAGGGCGGATGGGTCCCAGAAAAAACAGTTTATCAGATATTCACTGCAGCCGTCGAAAATCAACTCGTGACATCTGTTCAGCTCACTAAGTGGAAAAGTTTTTGAAAAATCAGCGGGAAAATAGAGTTTGAAATCGTGAATATTCACAGATTCCAGGCACTCCAAACGCAATTCGGAGCAATTAGGACAATCGAAATACTCCGGAAAATACTGAGAAAACCGAAAAAAATCGGAAAAAATCAGTTTTATCAGCAATAATTTTTCGGTCAAAAACCAACCATCTCAGCAAGAATGGACTCTGTTTAAACCCATAGGTTTTGTTAAGAGTATGGCCCAGATTCCGCAAAATTTTACCAACTAAGTTGAAATGTGATGCGGGTATGTTTTCAGTTCAAATATCACCGAATTTTTTCGATTTAGCGATATTCGATTAGCAAGGGCAAACTACAGGAAAATAAAAATCTTTATTATTGTCGTAGATTTTGCTGTAAATTTCCACAAAGGGTGTGCAAAATTTCCTCGGTGTGCAAAAAACGAAACAAAAATCCGTTTTTCGATTCAGCATTTCGTTGGCTCATTCTAAGCCAACGTTGTAAGTTTAGATGTAAGTTTACATGAAAAACAAATTTCTGATACGCGTTCTGCAACCCAAAATATCTATATATACCTATCAAACAACTTTACAGCAAACTCGGCGTCAAAAATGTTTCCGTTTCCTTTTGGCCCCCTTGCGAATTCAAAAATACAGTAATATTTGAGCCCAGCGTGGTTGAAAACATGCCCAACTCAAATTTCAACTCATTCGGTAATGTTTTGCGGAATTTGGGGCTGAGGGAAGTATATAATCCTAACTAAGACCCAAGCCAAGGAAACTGTACAAGAAAAATAGAGGATGCATAAACCTTTTACGTTATTTTCTTGAAAAAGTCCACAAGAAGCAACAGGCATCCAACGAAACTGATAAGAAAAGAAATGTGTAGGAACTGACTACTCAACTCAGAGCTCCAATCAACAGAGAGACAGACAGATAGACTGGACAGTCACAAAACAGTACCTACCTAGAGTGACCATCCCAACTTAGCTTCATATGTCTATGTGCTTTATATGTACAGTTTCAACAACGTTCTTCTGTCTTTTACACCACAGAAGTACGCGTATATACCTACGTATATGGCATATATGTCTGTATGTATTTAATTTCAACCATTGTCCACTTATATATAAAATAAATATAAGCAAAATCTGTGAACACTACATTCGTTATTTTACTATGCTAATGACAATACTGCAGTCTATCTGTGTCCAGCTAATGGCTATCGGATACCAGAGCAGGGGGACATTGCAGCAGAGAAGACAGTTGAAAGAGGCCGGGGGGGGGGTCTTAATATCTATTGTAGTTGTTTACTTCAACTGGTGTGTTATTTATCAGTTGCTTGCACGCTGGCTGGTCCGTCGTCTGCGGCAACAATAAACAACAATGACTTGAAGCAGACAGAGACATATATACATAAGCATGCAAACTGTATGCACAGAGAAAGTGTAAACAAGAAGCAAGTCCAGTCTCTCCTGCTAGAGTCATTGTAGTCCTGCACAAGTCCAGACAGAGATGGCTCTTTGACGTTAACTCAGTTAGCGGATCTTTAGTAACACATTACATAGTTTATAAGTTACTTGGCTGTCGTGTATGGCAAGACGGCCTGAAAGCGGTAGCGGAAGCGGTCAAAAAATTAGTAGAGGGGGTCTGAAAAAAGCCACAACAATCTATCCAGCATGCATCAGATAGATGGTATCCTACTGAATAGCCGAAGTGTGAGATACACTGATCCATTTCTGATGGTAAGGCAAAGGCTGGTTTTTCTTGGGGATAGGTGCCTCCGTCTTGCCGCGGACCTTGGGGTGGCACTCCTCATTTCTCAGGATAGCCTAACCTGACAACTGGACCAACGATGGAAACAAAATATCAAAGTTCTAGCATCTTATAACCTGCAGCTCTGAACATTGAAGAAAGGTCATGCAATCCCTACCTAATACAAATGCAAAACATCAATTTGTGCTAAATCAAAGCATTTTTCCTGCTATGCGCACTACTTTAGCAAATTGCACAAAACATTTGGGTCAGTGCACAGAAGAGCGCAAGTGTCCGAGCAACAAAACACTGCATGCGCATATTTTAGCAATAGCAACACAACCAATACTGAGAGCACAGAAACTGCAAAGCTCACCGAAATCTTGGTTGATCCAGGGAGGGATGCTCTGACATCGTCTCGGGAGAGGGAGAGTCGGCTCGGAGGAGGAGGAGGGAACAAGAAAGGGGTCCGGTGTGGCAGAGTGGGAGGGGAGGGCGGAGGGGATCCCTGACAGGAGCTCCTCCTTGATCCGTCGCAGAGGATCTGCCGAGACAAGGAGATCACCCAGCGGAGGTTGACCAGGAGGAAGACAAAGGCTATCGGGTTCAGAAATCGGGGACAGATTGTCAAGTTGTGGCGACGTTACAACTGGCAGTCGTGGCTGTGACGGTGGAGAGGTAACAGCCATGCTAACTGAGGCCTCGCCAGAAACGGTAGGAAAGGCAGATCCCAGGAACAGGGTGGAAGTAGAGCCGGGACGACTGGTCGACATCCCAGAGGACAATGTCATTGCAATGGAATCAGCATCAGTCATGGGATTTCTGGAAACCCGTTTAGATCGGACGGAACCCGTACTACTACAACCACCCGTTGTTTCGTTTGAGCCAGAGCGACGCCGCACAAGACCCGCTTCAGCATCACTACTACTGTACAAGTTCTGAGCAGACGGACCCGCAGCTGGACATGAAAGGAGTGAGCTCCTGGGAAGGCACTTGGCGGAGGTCCCCGGGCCCTGAGGGACTGAGGTAGGGAATTGTCCGGAGACGATACCTCCTGGACCCCCGAAAGAGTCACTAGAGAACGGCGAGGCAACGAACAGAGTCGGAGCCAAGTCCGGCGGGGAGTAGAATGAAGGATAGTGGACGACGCCGGACTGGGAGCCTCTTTGGACACTACCTGAGATCATTCTTTGGTGCAGAAATGGAGGAGGAGGAGGAAGACTGTACAACTGTTGTCCTTAGGTTAGGTACAGGCATCTGGTGCATCCAGAGACATGAGGACAAACATCAGGTCCCAAAATCTGAAACATACTATGAACGGTACAAAAAACGAAACCTAATTTATCCAAAAGCGATGTCCGCAAATCTAAGTTCAAAATTTTACAGCTATAAACAGGCGAAAACGTTTTTGTGAATGGTTAACCGGTCTGACTGCGCCCTTTCAATCATATGCTCAAAAACAAAAAGCATTATTGAGAAACTTGTTGTTCACACCAAAACTAAAGACAACAATAACGGAAAGCTCTTTCATCTTCACCTGAACATTCGAGCAAACTCACCTTTAGGATAAAAAGAGGTTTCAAAACGTCCAACCCAAAGAGAGAACTAGTCCTACCACATTTCAGAAGCAACGTCCACAAGAATCACGAATTGAGCAAAAGAAATCAACCTCTGAACCTGCTAAAATTAACATGTATATAGCCCCCAACCAAATTCCCGGTAACACTATGGTTCGGAGGGGATGGTAGCCGAAAGCTGAAAAGGGGAGGGTACAGTACTTTCATTTAAAATAGGACCATTTCACGACTTATCGCCAAGCGCGTAGCCAGGGGGGGGGGCGAGGGGGGCATGCCCCCCCCCCCGAGATCGGAGACAAAAGAAAAATTTTTAACGAGTAGCAGCTGCGCGAATATATACATATTTAAAAAAATTTTCGCCTGCGGCGCTACTTTTCAACGGAAATATCTCAAAAAGCTCTAGATTTTGCCTGAAAATTTCCACCAACTGTTTAGCTGCGGTAGAAGCTTCAGAGCATTTTTAGCTTGCCCCCCTCCGAAATTTTTTTCTGGCTACGCTAGTGCTTATCGCCAATGTTTCATCTGGCAACAATCGCAAAAATTCAGCGGTTATCGTAGAAATTTGGCGAAATGTCGCCAAAACCCCACGCCTGCGACAATCGCGAAATTATTGCGATTATCATAGACATGTATATACATGTAAGTCATGCAGAGTATTCGCGACAACCGCTGACTTTTGACGACTGACGTGCAAAATTAATGAAATCGCTAGATTTCCTAGTGTTCCACGACGGTCGTCAAACATCCTGGGTCAAACGTCAAACATCCTCAAACATCTTGGCTGATGAAACTGTTTTTGTTGAAGACAATTCTGAATTCAAGAAGGCCGTGGTGCGGACGTTGCGGAAGGATGCCGAGATACCGGGATGCCGGTCCTAGACTAAAGAAGTACTAAAGAAGAAGAAGTATCCGCGATTATCGCTAACAGTCTTTGCACGACTTATCGGCAATATTCCACGATAATCGCGGGTTAGTTTTGGCGACACGACAGGTATACGGTACATTTCACGGAAAGAATAACCGTTGGCGAAATTCACGAATTGGCGAAATTTCACGAAAAAATGGCAATTTTAGTTACATTTGTGGATCTTAAGCTTGAGCATATGTTGCGACTAAATTTAAGCAAGCTCATAAACCAACTCACTCGTGAAAATTGCCTTTGAAAACTGAAAAGATTCCAAAATTGCCAAAAAGTTCAAAAATGTTGGCGAAAAATTCCGTGGCAGTTTATTTTGCGAACGAGTTGGTTAATGAGCTTAGTTGCAAAATATGCTCAAGCTTAAGGGGGGGGGCTACTAAAATGGACTTGCCCCGACTTTGTCCGATTGGCCTACTTTTTGGCACAGATATAGAGCATGGGTGTGGTCAAAAAAATATCGGGTACTGAGATCTTAGCTGCCCTCCAGTCGTGTGCAGCCGTCGCTTTTATGTGCCCGACCCCCCATTTTTCACAACTACCAACATAATTGATTAAAAATTTCTGCTGGCTGCTAGACATTAGCTTCAAGGCTGCCATTTGGCATAATAATTTGGCAAATGTGACCCCATCTGCAGAAAAATACTAGACGGCTGTATCTTATCTGAATCTGCGGGAATTGATCTTCAAAGTTGAAGTTTCGCCAGAAATTTAAAAAATTTTGGCTGACGAAAAGAAAATTTTAATTTTGGTGCAAGCTATAAGGCTGTAATTTGGCATGTGCAGAGGCCCTATAGGTGTGTTCATGTGTGCCAAATGGTAGGAAATTCTGCCGACTGAAAAAATTTTTATGCCGACTTGAATCTTCAAAAATTGCCAAAATCGCCATTTTCGGTCTTTCGGGTCCTGTGTAGAAGCTTTCTGCAGCCATAGAAGTCGCAAACCTTCACTAATCGAGCTGAAATTTGGTGTGGGTGTATTTTCAACCACGCTGAGTTCAAATATCTCAAAAATTTTCAATTTCTAAAAACTTGATTTTTTCGATTTTTGGGGCACCATTGCCCAAAAATGGCGATTTTGACAATTTTTGAAAATTCAAGTCGGCATAAAAATTTTTTCAGTCGGCAGAATTTCCTACTATTTGGCACACATGCGCACACCTATGGGGCCTCCGCACATGCCAAATTACAGCCTTATAGCTTGCACCAAAATTAAAATTTTCTTTTCGTTAGCCAAAATTTTTTAAATTTTTGGCGAAACTTCAAATTTGAAGATCAATTCCCGCAGATTCAGATAAGATACAGCTGTCTAGTATTTTTCTGCAAATGGGGTCACAGTTGCCAAATTATTATGCCAAATGGCAGCCTTGAGGCTAATGTCTAGCAGCCAGCAGAAATTTTTAATCAATTATGTTGGTAGTTGCGAAAAATGGGGGTCGGGCACATAAAAGCGACGGCTGCACACGGCTGGAGGGCAGCTAAGATCTCAGTACCCGATATTTTTTTGACCACACCCATGCTCTATATCTGTGCCAAAAAGTAGGCCAATCGGACATAGTCGGGGCAAACCTTAAGTAGCCCCCCCCCCTTAAGTCCACAAAAATGTAGGTAAATTTGCTAAAATTGGCATTTTTTCTTGAAATTTCCCCAATTTGTCAATTTCGCCAACGGTCATTCTTTCCATGAAATGAAATGTACGTATATCCCAAATCGGCATCGGCCGACCGACCTCACCCCCTAAAATTAAAAATCTTCAAACCTCTACCAAAATATTTGAAAATGTTTGGCAAAAAATTTTACTAAAAAGTGACGAAAAATTGCTAAAATTCGCTTAATTATATATATACCTGAAAACTAGCTTAAAGTAGCTGAAAATTGAGAAAATTTTTCAGTTTTTTAACGAAAAAGCGATTTTTTGCCGCCCCCCCGCGAAAATTTTTCTTACCCCTCCCCCTAAATCAGCTTTTGGCGACCCCCCCCTTTTCGCCAAACACCCCTCCCTACTTTTTTCTCGAACCCCCACCTCCACTTTTTTCGCCAGCCCACACCTATGGCTACCACCATATGTAGTTTCACCAAAAATTTTGGTTGGGAGAGGGGTAAGCTCTGGAAATTTTGTGGCCGAAATGTGATGGAGGTCCCATAGGTGTACGGTGGGAGGGGAGGTGCCCCCAAGCCTTTTTTTCAACCCTCCCCCAACACTTTGGGGGGGACGTCCCCCCCCCAACTGGTGTAGTCGCGCCGAAGGCACGAAAAATGGCCAAAAATTGGGTATTTTTAGGGTAAATTTTGAAAAAAATTTCAAGAATGTCCAAATTTTTGGCTTAAACTGTTTATTATTATGAGAAATATATATATATACGTATATATACACGTTTTTTAACTGTATATATTATGGGTCTTATGACTCAATATTGACCTTATTTTGGACTTGGAAACATGTTGGCAATCAAGTTGTTGAGTTTAAAACCTGGCATATTTTTACTGCGGTGGGGGGGGGGTGGGGGCCGCCCCTCATTTGGCGATCTCCCCCCCCCCATTCGAGGTTCCCCCCATGAAAAGCCCCCCCCATAAATTTCGGCCTTCCCTCATAACCCCCCCGTAACCGAAAAAATTGCCAATTTTTACCATTTTTACCCTAAATTTTCGAAAACTTTTCCGGCTTTGCCGGATTTTGTACGAAATTTTCATTATTTTAGCGTAAAAACACCTGAAATTAGTCATTTTTTAGCGATTTTTGACATATTTTGCCCAAAAAACATAAAAAAATTAGCATTTTTCCAAAAATACGTATCCACCCCCATTTTTGGTGAGCCATGGGGGGGCGACTTCGAGCCCCCCCATACATTTTGACCTAAAACTAAGCCTGTAAAACTACTGTCTAATGTTAAAACTACTTTATGGTTAGATGTTTTTATTCCTGCTGGAGCAGGAATGTATAAAATGAAAACTAATATCTTTTGTGTATAGTGAATCATTTCTCTATTTAGACGCCCTATCTTCAACACAGGGTTAGCTTAGGTGATTTTTTGCTGGCTAGCTTAGGTGATTTTTTTCTGTGCGCCCCACTCCAGTTGGTCTTACACCGGTTAGGAGCAGTGTCAGCTTGGAGATAAATTTATAAGTTTGACTGGGGGTTAGCTGACACCGAATAATTGTCTGTAACAATTACCCGAGGCGTTTCGCAAGGATGGAGATTTGCCCATCACCGGCTGTGTGATGAGCGCACCTCGGCAGCTCCACCCGAAGGCGGCCGCCCCTTAACTCTCGGCAAATTGTTGACATGAGGGGGATACCACCTATTGATGATTGCTTTCAGATTATGCAAATTAGGTTTGGATCCTATTTAAGTAGCAAAACTGACAACTTTTACGCAGTCTTCGACTGTCAGCAATCTACACGGTTGCGGATTTTTGAGCACTAGTGTAGCTTCGGAGCTACACATAGGTGCAGTAGGTAAGAAGGTACTAGCTTGCGCTGAGCATCAGAAATCCAATCCAGTCATGGCATGGGCAAGCATAGGCCTCCTCTTTCTGATCTTTAGTCAGATCAGCGAGAAAAATTGAGCAGCGGAATGAAAAGTCATGAAATTTTAGTCTTCGAAATCAACGACTTTTTATTTCGCCGAAGGCGAAATATTTGTAATGGGTGGACCCACTTTTGAACTGAAAATTTTCTCCCACCAGGAGTAATGCCTATGTTTAGCATGTAAATCTAGCTGCGTCCTTTTTTTACTTCAGGAGGGGCCGTGGTTGAAATGTGTTAATAAGCAAAATTTTAGAAGAATGGAAGTTGTTCGAATGATACTTGCTTATTCGATTTAAAAATTAGATTTTTCAGCAAGTTTCGTTTTTCTGCAGGGGCCCTAAATAAATATTTCTTTTGCTTTGTACAACATTTTTCGCTTGCCCCCCTTGACATAAATTCAAAATCAAGCATTACTTTTTTCTACATATAAATTATGCAAATGAGATAACGTATAAGATTGAATCATTTCTTAGAAGTCTACAAGAGAATCAAGTGTCTTTTGAATAGTACCTGTACCTGACTTACATAGATCACTGTACCGTCGTGACTGGAGTGGAAAATTCATTTTGGCGATGCCGACGATGGCAACTTGCAGAAAACATGCCCCCAAGCGGCACTGTCATAGCTTTTGACTTTCTCAAAAACAGTATAGCCTCGTCACAGGGTCACACCCGGGGCGTCCAGAGTTGCTCAAGCCGACTCAGGTCCTGTAGTCGCGCTCAGATAATAACAAGAATGACAACAGTAGCTTCCGACAATGTCAAAGTGTTAGTTGTGAAAGCTGAAAACAGGCCAATTTACTATATATTCACCTGGTAGGTCTTCGACTATCTGTTGTTTAAACCAAGATAAAATTAACGAAAATAAGATAAAGATAAATAAGATAAATAAGATAAGAAAAATTAATAAGATTAACGAAAATTTAACAAAGAATTAAAAACTGAGCT
>JASAND010028552.1:0-15853 GCA_030248195.1 Trissonchulus latispiculum
GCTGGGTACATATGCATGTCCTCGGATGGTCGGCAATGTCCTCGGATAGCTGTCCTCGGATGAATGCATGCCCACCCTGCTATTCGATAACATCAACTTTTTACCTCTTAATTAGCTTAATTAATTACGCTGTGCTAATGCTCAAAATGTCTCAGACTTAGACGTATAAAAGCACGCTCTATTCTAGGCCTATCACGCTCTCGGGTAGCCTAGGCGCTGCCGCGGAGGACGCGTTTTTGGATGTTATATATAACGCACAGTCAAATGATAAGAATTTATGTTACAAGCTAACACAACTCACCCACAAGTAGTGCGAAAAAAAAAGAAGCCATATAGCTATAAATGCCAAGGTTAACAAACTATAACTGTTAAACTGAAATCTAAAACAGGCGTTTGGATAATCAGAATGTTCTGCAGGAGTTTTCGTATTCGACAATTAATTTATATATTATGGAAAAATTGCTCTGTCTGTGTAGACCGATTTGTCGCTGTTTTAAGGTCGTGCTCCCCTTATTTGCAGATATAGTAACAGAAAGTGCAAGTATTGTCCGATTTCATTCAAATTTTCAGAAAATACATCGGGCATGCTAATAAACGTTCTGTCAAAACGCCAGCTTCATAGCATTCATGTAGACTGAGAAACAAAAGTTTGCAGTTCTAGAACTATACATAGAAAATTATGCCCAGCTACTATAATCACTTTAATGCTTATTATATGCTCTACAACTTTGCTTTTAGACATAAGTCTCTAGCTCGTATGGTTTTTGGGCAGTGAATTTTTGAAGAATTTTTGCTCGAAAATTGGTTATTTTTGACCTGATATTGCTGAAAATAGGCTTTGTCGAGTTGGAGCCAGTGTACACTGCAAGCGTAGACAAGTTTATACTCAAATGAAAGAGCTTCAAAATAAGCACAAATAGGTTAATTAGAGCCCTGTACACTGAATCAGTCTAAAGTTCTGGTCGAATAACTGATTTTGTCAAATTTCGGCCAAACGTTTTTGACCGAAGATTGCTCCACAACCGATGGGTGGATCTAAAAGATATTTTGCACACAGTATATTTGAACAATTTGTCCGGAGCCGTTTCTTATTTTTCTCTTTATCAGCCTCCAATCAAGAGTAATAATTTTTCAAAGTTGTATAAAATGCCAAATTTTTAAAAAGTGCTCAATTTCTGTACACTGCAACGATATTTTGACAAAATCAAAAAACCATCCCTGGCAAGTTATCTCAGAAACACATTGGATATAACCGTTTTCGTTGTGTAAAAAATTTTCAGAAGAAACTGGTCAAAAATTGTGGCTACGTTTGGTAAGTTTGCGACCAATACAAACCACGTTTCAATGGGACCAAACGACGCAGAAGATGTATAGCTTCATTTTAATATGTGGCTCAAATCATGGCTCCCAATATTGTGTAATAAGGAGACGTTGCGTCTGCTCTTTTTGTGAGTTGAATATGCGTTGTTAGTGTGTTAGTTTTGATGTGAAAATGTTGTG
Source organism: Trissonchulus latispiculum (assembly GCA_030248195.1). NCBI lineage: Eukaryota > Metazoa > Nematoda > Enoplea > Enoplida > Ironidae > Trissonchulus > Trissonchulus latispiculum. Next base: position 1,501 of record JASAND010028552.1, read on the forward strand.
AAAATTATGGTTTCCTATGTTGAAATAGTTTATGTTTTATTCAGCCCACTTAGTTGCTAGGTGGCGCTGCTTGTTGTGTATTTTGTCTTCTGGGTGCGCTCAGAGCTTCGCGTCTCTGAGAGGGTCTCAAAATTAGCCAATCAAAATTCACCAAGTCTTTCATCAGCCTTCTCTTTCAAAACTAGTCAGTCTGGTTTAAAATTTTCGTAGCGTGTGGTTGTTTCTTATTTGCACTGTGCCTGATGTCTACCTTTATTTATCCCCCTCTGTTTCTCCGTGCCTTTTTCGTAAGTTATTGCTTTTTCTGTTTAATAATACGACTCTAAGACGACCTTGTGAGTTGAATATAAATTTAACTGTGGTTTATTTTATTGGTGCTGAAGTATTTTATGTTATTTTTATGAAGCAGTTTTGAATATGAACTCCTGCCTTTATTGTTTTATAACCGTGACGATTTAAGACATTACTTTCTGAGATTTCCCTGTACTGTGGGTTTATACTTTTGGGGGTTGAACTGTTTTTATTCCGCCGGAGGCGGAATCTTTGTAATGGGTTGACCCTGTTTTCGCTTGTAAATGGAAGTAATCCTCTGCTGTTGTGCTATGTTTAACACATGATTCTAACTAGAAAGTTTTTTCCAAGTGGGGGGGTATGCCGACTTAAATTTGCCAATATAAACCATTTTAAACATCATAAGTTATAGGCTTGGAGGGCTGCGTCTGTGTGCTTTGTAAGCTATTCAGAATTAAAGAATTTTGGATTTATAGAATTAATTAATTCAAAGAAGAAATTCCTTCAACCTTTCTTTGGGTTCCCCCCTTGTCCGATGTGAATTTCGTTGTCACAAATCCCGAAAAGTTGAATATGCAAATTAGGTTTATAAGACCAAATGTCAGTCCCATTAAATTGTGCTTGCGAATGGCATCCACACACCACGTTGGTATTCGTGTGTTATGAATACTTTTTCTCGCAGTTCGGATGCACACTCAGTGTGTTAAATCTTGTTTTAAAAACTGACGGCACAGATATAAGAAGCTAAATCTTTTAATAAAATATAGACCGAATAAAATACACAAATCCTGTGAATAGTGCCAGTGTCGGATCCAAAAAAAGATGCAGCAGGTCTATCTGTCTGACTGCATCGAAATTTCGAAGGTAGTCTAGATTAGATCGAAGGTCGACTTTGCCAATCAAAGCAGCATTACTGCAGAGTAAGCAAGAAATAAAGTCAAATCTATGTAATTACTAATACGCAAAGCAGAAACTTTCTAATACACTCACACCAGAGATGGACAGGGTCAGTTCGGGTCACTTTTTGGACCGGGCCACCGGGCAAAAGCGTCGACCCGGTCTTGACCCTGTTTTCTGAATTTACATTTCAAATTTTTCAAATTTTAGAAAATTTTGGCTTGCTCGATGTGCAATATTAATTTGCTTTTTTCTTATACTTTAGTCTTGAACAATTTCGCAATTTGAGGTTATTTGAACCTGTCTGCCTGTGGCAGATTATTGTTTAGCTTTATCAGATTCATGATTATTGCACAAATCTATCTAGTACTATATGGTTTGCTGATTACTTTCGCAGCCAAGATAAATGCTGAAGATAAGTGACAATTTAATTTAATTTAACTTAACCCAATGCATAATAAAAGTCAAATTTTTAAAGTACTCTTATTAAACCCTGCTAAATTTCGCTGACGGATACATTATTGGCTTTTCCAACCCATTTCTGCATAAATTTAGAAAATGCAAGAAATACTATTAAATACTTTTAAAACACCTAGAGCAAACATATGGTCGGGGTGGTGACAGAACATGGAGCCAAAAATTTAGTGTTTTAAAGTAAAATCAAAAACTTATTTACAGATTTTTGAATTTTCTGGAAACACAGGTCTCCAGGTCAGGGCTCAACCGGGTCGCCGGGTCAAGCCTAAGTGACCCGGTTCCATCACTGACTCGCACACCTGAGCGAAATTAATTCCCCCTTTTAGGGGATACTTGTTGTAAATTGTTTGAGTAAGAGTGTTTAGTTTTGATTTATATTTAATTTGTCTCTAAAGTCTATTCCGCCTAAATTCTGTTATTTGTTTCTTCCCTATGAATGCACTGTTGTCAAAATTTATTATGCTGTCCTGTGTCATTTCGGGGATCGCCCCGTTTGCCTATTTTCTGATTGAATGCGGTCTCAGTTACTGAGCCGTTAGGTTGTTTTTAGTTTAGGTTTTATTAGAATGGTATTTTCGGTAGGTAGGGTTTTGAGCGAGGACTAGACTTAGGTAGTTTAATTAGTCTCTGAGCATGTATTTAATTTATTTAATTTGGCGAGATCCTGCCCAGGTCGACTGGAACATAGCTCTCCTCCAGGTTCGACGTTTCCATTCGCGCTTTCCACCCGTAAAATTTGGTTAGCTATACCTTTTCAATTTTACAATTGAGTAAGTTATAGCTTTCCAAAGTGGAGTGAATGTAAGGGAAGTGCGACCTTAAGCAACCGCCAATGCAAGCAGCCTACGCAGACTATTTGCAGATAAAAGTTACATAAAAGCAAATACTGGGGACAGTGTGCAGTCGCATAGTATTCACAAGGAAAACGGTGATAATATATAACACAAGTGCAGAATGAAATTCAGAGTATATCAGAATTCTGTGTGAAATAATTCTGTCCAATACTGGAATGAACACTTTTCGGACCATTAAATGTGTTCAATCTTGCTTGGCGGCTTACATGTCCGTAGCAGTTTTCACATTTATTTACAGTTGTTAAAGCTATACATTGTATACACATGTATTGTTAAGGGGGGGATTGCGATTTTTCTACCATCTCCGAGTTTTTTCATTTTCACATATTTTGTAGTCCTCATGGTCACGCACTAGTGCCCTCATTCGGAGCTTCGCCTGCAAGTGAGCTCACAAATTTCTGTGAGAACAGCAAGCAGTGGTACAAATGGCTTGTAGTAGGGCTCAAAAATCCAGGAGACGTTCGTCTTCTGGAATGTCATGTCTTGAAAGTTTTATTCGAATTTTCAGTAGTTTGATGCTGTTAAAACTAATTTGCATATTTATGTTAACTGAAAGTACGATAAGAAGGAAAAATTCTAGAGCAGTGCAGTCAGTCCTGGTGGCTGTCAAAACCCTCGCTGCATACTCCGACAGGAGAGCAGCGAAGTCTTACCGTTTAGTACAAGTTTAGTTTAGTTTTCGTGGGTGAGGTCAAGATCTGGGGGGAAACCCTCCCCCAAACCCCCAGCACATGTTGTGTCCCTGCCCATTATTAGCTTAAGCCGAAGAACGGCCTCAAAACATTTATCATCCAAATACCAATACTTTTTAGCTGTTACCAAAATGTCTAAAATGTTTCATTTTTAACATTTGCGCATGAAATACTACCAAAGTTTAAACGCGTGACACAAAAGAGGAACTCTACTCCTCAACTTTGCAGTCCTATCAATTTATATATATTGTGAATTAATATTATATTCACATTATATTATATATATTATAATATAATATTATATTATATATATTATTATATATATAATATTATTGTCTCACTTAAAATAAATCGTGTCTCATTTAATCGTTAACACGAGCTATGGTTATTAACTGTAACTCAACTAATTAGTCCTCAATTAGTTTAACCTTGACTCAAAAAAGGGACTGCTAAGTTGAGAGTGGTGTAATTTATGTAGTATGCTCCTTGCTCGCAGACCAATGTAAATATTTTTTAAATTTTTAAATCAAAACTTTTGCACATTCTAAGTCTAATTTTGCTTTCGAACTAAGTTGATCCAGTTGCAGATTTGGCTTGGACATTCATTTAACAGAAATGATCTTATTTTCAGAAATTTTAAGCATAACATTTTGGATATAGCCGACCCTAAAATCAAAACGTAGACTGAACAAAAGTTTTCTGAAAAAATCGAATAAATTAGATTTTCCGCGAAGTTTGCTAACATTCTGGATTCATGTACCCGAATTTTCTAAACCTTCTGCTCAATTCTACAAATATTTTAAGGTGCTGGTTTCCTTTCGGGTATTTTTCATTCTCACTACTTTAATCCTTTACGAAATTAGCAAAAACTTGAGGAATAAGGCATTTTCGTGGTCTTTAGAAATCTGGGACCAGTCCTGTATGTTTAGGTAAAAACATAAGAAAGTTTTGGTTTTTTGCCTTATTAACGCAGCAGTCAATAGAGACATCGGATTGGTTGTGATGGCTGGAAACACAGGGCACCAAACTGAACATTTTTGCTTTCACAATGGTTGAGCTATCTCTAGTGGTTAAGACAGTAGAAGCCAAAACCGAATTCTGGGGTCAAAAAATGGTCGTTGCGAGGAAATCAGTTTTTCAAAATTACTACCACATTTCAAGGACAATGTTGGTTTATTTATGCCGATTCAATACAGCGTCCAAATGCACATTTCATGAATGTCTAATAGCCGGACTTTGTTGGTTTAAGCTAGATATTTTGTCAAAAAATCATTTTGGCAAAACTGCTATTATTTTGTTTTGAACATCAATTCTCAAAAACTACACGATGGATTCGAACGAGTTTTGCGGAGGGATTTTTTTCTTGGTTTTGGCTGAAACATTCCAGTTTCGAAAAATCCAGAGCAAAGTTTTGAAATTTAATGTCTCCGTGCATTTTTCGGATTTTCTCAACCGTGAAGTGACACTGAGCTAAATCTAAAAAACGTCACTCCGCCCATATATCCCCTGTATGATAGCACAAAAAGAAATTTTGGCTGATTCCGCAGTTTTCAGAAATCGACGTTCAAAGTTTTTGGTCTATATTTAGCCGTTATGCCAGAAAATGATTGCTATTTTTTTAATTTTGCTAGTTTCATAAGCTCAAGTAAATGTCCTGATTATAAACTTTAGAACGATGTATAAAGCTCTTTCTAACTCCCAAAATTGCGAAGGCTATAGAGTTTCTAAAAATCACCACAAAACGCTGCACAAAAGGATACTGTAAGGGAAGCAGGCATAGGAAAGATTGATAAGCCTGATATGGGAGTTCAGCCGATGGTCCTGTGGTGTAGTGGGTTAGCACGTCTGTCCCCCAGAAGGGCCGTGGTTTGAAACCCGGCTGGGTAATTCTTTTCTTTCAGTGGTGAGTGAAAAGCTGAACCTCCCTCTTCCCTGCTCCCTCCCAGGTCTTGGTTTCTTGGGTACACGGGTGCCTGACGCCTCCCGTTCGGGCTTGCCCTTGGTTTCTTCTTGGTCCACCAGCCATTGTATAGGCGATACAATACCTTGCATTAGATTCAAAAACTAATTCAAACAATAGCCTGTTTTCTTAGTTGAAAACTAAATGCAAGGATGCAAAAATAGTGCGCATTTATGTAACAAAAGTGTTAGTTTGGACTATAACGTATACTAAAGCGTATTTTTGTGTTACATACTTCTAACTTATATGTGCTTCATCAACGCCTTAAGGTGGTGGTATCCTTTCGAGCAGTTCTTTTGTGATGATCTTTGAAACGCTGTAACTTTCGCACTTTTGGGAGTTGGAAAGAGCTTTTTATACATCGTTTTAAACCTTATAATCTGTACATTTACATGAGCTACGAAAGAAACAACATTTGCAAAAAATATCAAAACTTTATCGAAATATTGACATCTGACAAAGCTGAATATAGACTAAAAATTTTTGAACATCGATTTCTCAAAACTGAGTCGGCCGAAATTTCTTCTTATGCTATGGTACGAAGGACATCTGGCCGAGAGATATTTTTTCTGATTTGCCTCAACATCTCTTCATGCTCCAGAAAATCCGCCAAATGTGCGGTGATACGACCTTTCGTAGCTTTGCATTGAGTTTTCTCGCAACTGGAGATGTATTAGCTCAAACCAAGAAAAATTTCCCTCCGCACTTTTCATCCTACCAAAAATAAAGAAATTCCATTGGGTAGTTTTTGAGAAATCGATGTTCAAAGCACAATAATCGCAGTTTTGCCAAAATGGTTTTTCTGCAAAGTCTCTAGCTTAATCAACGATCTCTAACTAATAAGCATCGATAAAAGGCGCAATTAGACTATCTATCGATTGAGTATCAATAAACCTAAATTATCCGAACGATTTGGCAGGAATTTTGAAAAAACTGATTTTCTCAAAATGGCCATTTTTTGACACCCAAAATCGTTTTTGGCGGATACTGACTTAACCGCACGCGATAGCTCGGATGTTGTAACAGCAATTGTGTTCCTTTTTGTGCTCTCTGTCCAGCCATAACAACCAATCTGAGTACCTACTTTGAGTATAGTGCCAAAAACCAAATATTTCGTATCTTTCTACCTAAAAATGCGGGATTAGTCCAAAAATGTTAGAGTACCAAACTAAGGTATTTGGAAAGTTTCATCTAGTGTTGTTCACCGGCCCAATTTTTCGTGGGCCGGCCGGCCGGTTCTGGCCCAGCTCGCGACACCGGCCGGCCGGCCGGTGTCACTTTTAGCAGGCTTTCCAAAATACAAATAAAACTTAAGATTTTTGATCTTGATTTTGATTTTGATTTTTAGCAAGTTTAAGCCGAGAAGCTGCAGAAACTGTCACTGGCTGGTCGGCCGCCTCACATTTGACCGGCCGGAATGTCACCGGCCGGCCGGCCGGCCTGTTCTCGGATCTCTGGACCTGGGCCGGCTGGTCACCGGCCGGCCGGTCTAGACATTGCCGATGCATTGTTCCTGAATGGAATACTAAAACCTGTGCCACAAGGTGTAAGTAAACACATGTGGAAAATCTACACTACATAACTCTATTCCACAAAGGGCGTTTATGTTACAGTTTGACACTATTTCAAAGGAACTAAATAATCATGCATTTATTGTATAGCACAAAGCAATCATGTTTTGGTTTCCTTAGCAGACAAGCATCAGGATTCATTACAGAATCAGGCTTTTGCCGTCGCTTAATATGCAATGCAAATAGCATTCTTTCTCGGCTCATGTCCGGGGTTAGTGCACTGAAGTGGTATTTCGCCAGGTTCAACTATAACAAATTAATCAAAATTTTATTGTTCAAAACTGGCGAAATATTGGTCGTAGCAGTCTATGTGCACAAAACTAACAAAGTCGGTGTCAGAAGTTGCATTATTTGCAACATTTGCAATATTTCCCCACGGGAACTGTCAGAAAACCAAGAAATTGGCCCTAACGGCATCCGATCCAACCGAGCCCGAGGCCCGTTTCACAGCCCCAGCACAACCCTAAGCGAAACTGCTTAACATGTGGTGACTAACTGTTGGTAATTAGAAAACTACAAAATAAGTTTTAGCTAAATTGTCACTACACATTTTAAAGTTGAAAAGTTTACGTTAAAAGTTAAGTTAACTTTTAGTTCTTCTAATTTAAAGTTAACTTTTAAGTGATACCGATTCTAAAACTAACAAGATGGCCCCAAAAGGGGCAATATTCCTTTGTAGACCTTTGAGTATTTCTGTAAGAGATGCATAGGAATCATCTTCAGTTTAATACATTTTTTGTAACCAAAAACTGCTAGCGAAACTTCTAAATTTGTTATTTTTCCAACGTTCATTACTGACAATACATCACAGTTTACCTACGATCCATTAACGTCAGATGAGGGCGATTTCTGTTTAAAATGTCAGGATGATCTAACAAGTTATTTTTTATAAATTGTTTAAGCAGTGATAACTAGATAACTACAGCCAGGTCCAACTAATCTGAATAATAGAAAAACAGATAAACCAAATCATTTTGCAGGGAAATAAGGCTTATAAGATATAATACAATAAGATAATAAGTTAACTTTACATATAATATCCCAATAGCTCGGCATTCTATTATATAATTTCGTTAGTGCTCGCCAGTGAGCTCCAAAGCTCCACTGAGGCTTCCAAATAACAAGCAACTGCTTAGGTTGCTGACAGTTGACAACTGCAGCAAGACTGCAGAGTAGGCTGCTTAAATAGCTGCTTATCTAATTTGCATAATTTCAACTCCGCAAAAAAGGTGTCCTATACTAGCCATGTGTTGAAGATAGGGCTTCGATGTGGTACAATAGGGAAAACGCACGCTAAACATAGACAAAATTCGTTTCGTTTTATACATTCCTGCTCCAGCAGGAATAAAAATGCCAAATGCCACCCTGTATGTGTATTTAGTAAAATTGCCTTCTACTTCTGAACGGCCCTCCACCCATCCAATCGACTCATCTATCCCCACGGAGACGCCCCATGGAGATTTCTTTGTGGGTTTTCGTGGGAATCTATGCCCATAAAAATCCCGTGGAACGGATTACTCGCATAGTAAGTCTTCATGGGAATTCCCATGAAACAACCAATAAGAGAGCAACAAAAATCAGCTGACATTATGGCCAAACGCTGTTTTCATTAAAAGCTTTTCATGTGATCAGTATAAGCTAAACTTGTAAGCTTAAGATATAACGCTTCCAGTTTTGTGCGATCAAAAAACCGTCAAATGGAACGATTCAGCAAACTCGAATACTAAATGTCTTTGTTAAAAAATTGTAACTGCTTTTTGTCGAACCTGATTTGTTTGCCACAAAGCAACTACAGTAAGTACACAGACAGAATGATAAGCTAAAGCCAGAGTACTTATAAAAGTTACGTACAACGTGTGAACGTGTCAATAGGGCCAGTTCGTCCTTCAAAGTTTGTTTCGTCCTCTTTGCTGACGGTGAGTTCGCCCGAATATTCAGGGTTTAATCCTAAAGTTTTAAACTTATTGTCATGAAGCTTTAGATTTATTGTTGCAATTACAGTTAATGTAAATTTGGCATTTCTAAACTGCAAAGCTAAACTAATAAAGCAAACTAACTAAAATGGCGACTAACCAAAGTATAAGTGGCATCATGCTATACTTAATGTATCAATATTTAAAGTATATAACTGATTTTGCCAAATTTTTTAAAGTTTACGAGTCTCATTTCTCTACCAATATTATTTCCTAAGTATTCTCACACACAAAATATTCCAACGGTTCGGCTTCGGGCCATAGCCAAGATCGACTGGAAAATTTTAACTAAATGCTGCGCTGAAAGCAACAAACTTAACCAATCGATTATTAAAAAATTGTTCGCTGCGCCTAACCACACGTACGATGTAGTTAAACTTTTTAAAACAAATTATATGGTAAGTGCTTAATTCTGGGACTCAAAGTATTTCGTTTCTTAAATATTCAATCTAAGAACTTGTATGTTTCGTATGAAAAGGTGAGAAAAGTACAATGCAAAAACACAAAAGCTTACATCCAAGGTGCAAGCCCCTTCAAATTTTTCTTGTGACAATTATATTCTCCCATCCATGATGCGACCTTGTGTTAGAGTATGATGCCGTTTGATCAAAAAGTGACCCGCATTGCCCGCTATATGTATGTACTAATTTTCGGCATGGGCTGCCTCGGTCCGCCTCTTAGAGTTCATGTTTTGCTGCCATTATATTCAAATTTAAATTCACCAACATAAATAGTCTTAGTGGTTTGGTTAACAGCGTAGCGCTTCTACCAGGGCTGATGGACCAGGAAGAAACCAAGGACAAGCCCAAGACGAGAGGCGTCAGGCACCCTCGTACCCACGAAACCAGGACCTAGAAAAGAGAAGGGAAGAGGGATGTTCAGCTTTTCAGTCAGAATTGAAAGTAATGAATTGGTCCGTCCGGGGTTTGAACCACGGCCCTTCTGATCCCGGGACAGACGCGCTAACTCACTACATCACAGGGCCATCAGCTGAACTCCCATATCAGGCTTATCAATCTTTCCTATGCCTGCTTCCCTTATAACAGGACCAAAATATCAATACCTTATATTACTGCATATTTTTTATTTTTGAAACAAATCCAATCAATTTTAATTGTTCTTTTATCCATTTTAGGAACATTGTTCTGTGGCTAACTTTGAGACTGAGACTACATATAAACTGACTTGGGGGTATGAGCTAGACTTAAACCGCTAATTCGATTGAATCCCCACTCCAAGATAGCATATTAGAGGCACAAAGTGTGGCGTGACAAACGTTAGCTTGAACTTACTGTGAAATCTTAGCAGGCATTCTTTCATTTGCCGGTTCTGGTAACAGTTTTCGCTGAAATTATGCATTTATAGCTTTTCCCGAGAGCGCATGATATTTAAGAGTGTGACTGCTGACAGGTTCTCTGTTATTAGCTGCAGGAATATGCTCGCACCAGAGCTGGAGGTACCCGCGGATATCCGAGGGTACGCGAGTCGCGTAGGGAGTTGGTTAAAAAGGTAGATAATCCATGCGATGGCAAAACGAAATTATATATATATATATATATATATATATATATATATATATATATATGGGTTCCCCTAGACATCGTTCCTGACATCGTTCGTGACATCGCTCAAACTGTACACATACACCACATATACATACATGGGTCCCGCCATGACATCGTTCGTGACATCGCTCACACTGTACACACATATACGCATATACATACATGGGTCCCGCCATGACATCGTTCGTGACATCGCTCACACTGTACACACATATACACATATACATACATGTATCCCGCCATGACATCGTTCGTGACATCGCTCACACTGTACACACATATACACATATACATACATGGGTCCCGCCATGACATCGTTCGTAACATCGCTCACACTGTACACACACATATACACATATACATGCATGTATCCCTCCATGACATCGTTCGTGACATCGCTCACACTGTACGCACATATACACATATACATACATGTATCCCGCCATGACATCGTTCGTGACATCGCTCACACTGTACACACATATACACATATACATACATGTATCCCGCCATGACATCGTTCGTGACATCGCTCACACTGTACACACATATACACATATACATACATGTATCCCGCCATGACATCGTTCATAACATCGCTCACACTGTACACACACATATACACATATACATACATGTATCCTGCCATGACATCGTTCGTGACATCGCTCACACTGTACACACATATACACATATACATACATGTATCCCGCCATGACATCGTTCGTGACATCGCTTACACTGTACACACATATACACATATACATACATGTATCCTGCCATGACATCGTTCGTGACATCGCTCACACTGTACACACATATACACATATACATACATGTATCCCGCCATGACATCGTTCGTAACATCGCTCACACTGTACACACATACACATATACATAAATGTATCCCGCCATGACATCGTTCGTGACATCGCTCACACTGTACACACATATACACATATACATACATGTATCCCGCCATGACATCGTTCGTGACATCGCTCACACTGTACACACATATACACATATGCATACATGTATCCCGCCATGACATCGTTCGTAACATCGCTCACACTGTACACACATATACACATATACATACATGTATCCCGCCATGACATCGTTCGTGACATCGCTCACACTGTACACACATATACACATATACATACATGTATCCCGCCATGACATCGTTCGTAACATCGCTCACACTGTACACACATATACACATATACATACATGTATCCCGCCATGACATCGTTCGTGACCTCGCTCACACTGTCCACACATATCCACATAGACATACATGTATCCCCGCCATGACATCGTTCGTGACATCGCTCATACTGTACACGCATATACACATATACATACATGTATCCCGCCATGACATCGTTCGTAACATCGCTCACACTGTACACACATACACATATACATAAATGTATCCCGCCATGACATCGTTCGTGACATCGCTCACACTGTACACACATATACACATATACATACATGTATCCCGCCATGACATCGTTCGTGACATCGCTCACACTGTACACACATATACACATATACATACATGTATCCCGCCATGACATCGTTCGTAACATCGCTCACACTGTACACACATATACACATATACATACATGTATCCCGCCATGACATCGTTCGTAACATCGCTCACACTGTACACACATACACATATACATAAATGTATCCCGCCATGACATCGTTCGTGACATCGCTCACACTGTACACACATATACACATATACATACATGTATCCCGCCATGACATCGTTCGTGACATCGCTCACACTGTACACACATATACACATATACATACATGTATCCCGCCATGACATCGTTCGTGACATCGCTCACACTGTACACACATATACACATATACATACATGTATCCCGCCATGACATCGTTCGTGACATCGCTCACACTGTACACACATATACACATATACATACATGTATCCCGCCATGACATCGTTCGTGACATCGCTCACACTGTACACACATATACACATATACATACATGTATCCCGCCATGACATCGTTCGTGACATCGCTTACACTGTACACACATATACACATATACATACATGTATCCTGCCATGACATCGTTCGTGACATCGCTCACACTGTACACACATATACACATATACATACATGTATCCCGCCATGACATCGTTCGTAACATCGCTCACACTGTACACACATACACATATACATAAATGTATCCCGCCATGACATCGTTCGTGACATCGCTCACACTGTACACACATATACACATATACATACATGTATCCCGCCATGACATCGTTCGTGACATCGCTCACACTGTACACACATATACACATATGCATACATGTATCCCGCCATGACATCGTTCGTAACATCGCTCACACTGTACACACATATACACATATACATACATGTATCCCGCCATGACATCGTTCGTGACATCGCTCACACTGTACACACATATACACATATACATACATGTATCCCGCCATGACATCGTTCGTAACATCGCTCACACTGTACACACATATACACATATACATACATGTATCCCGCCATGACATCGTTCGTGACATCGCTCACACTGTACACACATATACACATATACATACATGTATCCCGCCATGACATCGTTCGTGACATCGCTCATACTGTACACGCATATACACATATACATACATGTATCCCGCCATGACATCGTTCGTAACATCGCTCACACTGTACACACATACACATATACATAAATGTATCCCGCCATGACATCGTTCGTGACATCGCTCACACTGTACACACATATACACATATACATACATGTATCCCGCCATGACATCGTTCGTGACATCGCTCACACTGTACACACATATACACATATACATACATGTATCCCGCCATGACATCGTTCGTAACATCGCTCACACTGTACACACATATACACATATACATACATGTATCCTGCCATGACATCGTTCGTGACATCGCTCACACTGTACACACATATACACATATACATACATGTATCCCGCCATGACATCGTTCGTGACATCGCTCATACTGTACACGCATATACACATATACATACATGTATCCCGCCATGACATCGTTCGTAACATCGCTCACACTGTACACACATACACATATACATAAATGTATCCCGCCATGACATCGTTCGTGACATCGCTCACACTGTACACACATATACACATATACATACATGTATCCCGCCATGACATCGTTCGTGACATCGCTCACACTGTACACACATATACACATATACATACATGTATCCCGCCATGACATCGTTCGTAACATCGCTCACACTGTACACACATATACACATATACATACATGTATCCCGCCATGACATCGTTCGTAACATCGCTCACACTGTACACACACATATACACATATACATACATGTATCCCGCCATGACATCGTTCGTGACATCGCTCACACTGTACACACATATACACATATACATACATGTATCCCGCCATGACATCGTTCGTGACATCGCTCATACTGTACACGCATATACACATATACATACATGTATCCCGCCATGACATCGTTCGTGACATCGCTCACACTGTACACACATATACACATATACATACATGGATTTCGCTGAATGTGACTTTGTAATGTGAAAAACTGGGGGGGGGGGTATGATACGAACTGTACATACATTTTTGGACAATGTACACACCTGATGCCCTCGTGTACATACCTTCCCCGCCATATGTACATACCTACCTCTCCTGCCATCGCATGGAAGGGTTACCGTTAAAAAGTGCGACCTGCGGATGAAATGTGAGTCAAACGTGGGTCAGTCGAGGCTCAATAAGTTAGATTTTAGCGTTGAAATTTCAAAACATTTTGGCTTCGCCAAATTGTAACAGTGTTTATTTTTATTTTTCTATAAAATCTGCTCAAAATTATCTCAGCTCTTACTAACTGGCGCCAATATTTGGAGAAACGACAGCGTTTTAGACATCTAGCACTGGCATAATTTCTGTAAACATTAGGTATATGTAATGAACTGAATG
>JASAND010028554.1:0-17078 GCA_030248195.1 Trissonchulus latispiculum
ATTAAATCGTTAAAGAAACAGCGATTAAGCAGGTCGGATTAAAATTAACTCGTTGATTTTTTAATCCGAAGTGTGAATAAAGAAACAGGATTAGATTAAAATTTTAATCCTAGGTGCATTAAAGAAATAGGATTAAATAATCCGTTTAACTCGTTTAACTCGCTGGCTTAAATTTAAATCAGTTTAATCCGAGGTGCTATTTCTTTAATGCGGATTAATTTTAATCTAATTCGTTTGATCTTTAAAGAAATAGGGCCATAGAGAAATAATGAAGAACGTCTGCCTGCAGTCACTATGTAAGGGTCTAAGCCACAGCCTTAGTCCGAAACCGCGCCCATTGGCTCTCTCCTGTTTCGGACTACGGCTGTGCCTTAGACCCTTAGTGACTGCAGGCAGGCGTTTTTCATTATTTCTCTATTTTATATCATTAGAAAGAGCAGAAATTATTACTGTATATATCGAATGTTATATAATATGTAGTATTAGAATATTACAAAATAACACTGTTAAATATTGAATGTTTACTTGAATTTGGATGGATTTTTGGAACCAGAACCGGTGCCATTTTTAAACCAGACCTGTTCTAGCGTGAATTTTGGCTTTTGAACTTATATACAATCAAGTTTAATTTGGAAAAATTTAAAATCTATCAGAAATTTGAACTTAACGTTTGGATGACCGGAGCCGGAACCGGTTTCAAAAATCGGAACCGGTCCCAGCACTATTTATGATTAAATTTACTGTAGTAGAAAAAGTAAAAATTTTCAGTCTGGGCCTGAAACTGCAACTGAATCGAGATCTGAAATTCCGACGACCAGTCGTCTGAATCTGACCTGATAATCATCAATTGGCAGGACTGAAACTGTATTTAAATTTGAAAATAAATAGGCCACCTGATACATCAACTACTTCTGAGGGGATAAATTTCTATTATATAATTCTTTGTCTAATATTTTCAGTTGACCCCATCGAAATTTCGTATTTATGTATTTCGAAAATATCTTTTGGACCAAGGAAAAATTTGTTACCAATTAGGCAAAAGATTGGAATTGGATTTTGGAATTTTTAGTTATATTCAGATCACTTTCCCATTATTTTTACTATTTTAAAAAAGCTAAAACTTTAAACTTCTAGCCAGCGTGAAGCATGAACTCAGTAAAAAATCTTAAATTAAGCACTTGATCAGCAAGCAATTGTAACATTTCATAAAATTACAATGGAAAATTTCTCCTATTTGACGAATTTTACATTTTTATATTACGTACGTACATCATGACAAAATAGACAAACGGCAAAAAGTTTGCAAACGGACTGTTATATTATATGGCAAATATAATATCTACCTAATATATTAGACCTTATGGGAACATAGAGCATTTTCTTACTAAGATGCTGCGCGTAGACGCAGTGCACTTTCTAATGCGGTGCGCATAGACGCTGTGCAGTTTCCAATGCGCGTAGGAGATGTGCACTTTCTAAATTATTGCGCGTAGACGCTGTGCACTTTGCAATGCGCGTAGCAGATGTGCACTTTCTAAATACGCGGCCGGGCCAGCCCGGCCCGAGGAGGTTGGTTGGCCCGAGCCCGACCCGAGAAATTTCTTAACGGCACAACCCTTCCCGCGACCCACTTCCAACTCTGGCGGGAAGTATATAAGTGGGAGAAATTTTTGTTCAGTGAAGTCAGTTCTACGTACTCTTGGTTCTACTGGCTGTTAGCAGCCTCGCTGCGTACTCCAACAGGAGAGCGCGAAGGCATACCGTTTAGTACAATTGTATGGACGCGGTTGTAGTGTGGTTCCAAATCAAAATCTGCTTATCCGGCCGGTTGCATTTAGACTAATTTGTAATTAACTTCTAATTAAGGCCGTTTTCCGTTTAACCAACTGAAAAGTTAGATTTTAATTCTAGTAGTCAGGGGTAACATTTGACTAACTTCAGCCTAACATCAAAATCTAACTAAATTCAGCACGTGACATAAGCTTATGCTTGATTTGCTAGGGTGCACCAGGGAAAAATATTGATTGCTTTAAAGCTAATCAGATTTTAAATCTAACTTGGTGCAACGGAGAATCTGAAAAATAAGATCAAGACTAGCTAATAACATTTTAGTTACAAGTTAATTAGCTTTAGTCCAACCGGCTGATATACTGCTCATTAAATGCTAGTTGCTATTTTTGGGTTACCACTCCATCTTTTTCTGGCTGCGCTAATGCTTATGATTATGCACACCTCTTTATTTTAAATTCTGCTTTAGAGTCTGACTGTTAATCTGTAGCTGACAATAGGACTTAACCCTTTATGAGTGCCCGCTGAACTAGCATGTACAGGCTAAAACTACTATATGTCCTACATCACAATTGGTGAGAAATTACCAAAAATGCAGTCGGTTTTTGGATTGAACCACTAATTAATTAAATTTTAATTAGTTTATATTGTACTTTGGGTAGGACATGTGTTTTTTACATTGTCGAAATTTGCCCTTCCCAAAGTACAAAATATGGCTTCAAGCACTCTGACGGATGGCAGCTGGCACTTGCTGATTTGGCATAGCTGGTTAAAACCAGTTTGGGTCGAAATTTGCTGCAAACACCATCACAGTGCAGTATGAAGTAAATATTATAAAATCCAATTAAATTTTACTAGTGTTCACACATATCTGTATAGGAAACAGCATGGTAAAATGCTCACCCGCGTTCACTATTCCGCATGTGGGCTTAGTAAAGTCACGGCAGTGTTATGTCTACAACTAGCTTTCGAATTAATTGAGCTTATCAGGAAGCTTCGTAGCAGGATTTACGTCGATGTTGGTGCTGGTGGCAGTCTGAGCAAATGTCTTTTAGGCTGCGTAAAGGTCAGTCACAGACGGTCACAATACTTTGTTAAATAAAGAACATTCAGAAGTTTTTGCAGAGGGCTAGCAGATGAGTTTGATAATATTCTGGGGTAAATTAATGGGCTCTATCTGCTAGTACGTTGTTGCTTTAATTCAGATACTCCACAGCAACTGTAAATTTTTTCAGAACAAAGCCATCATCCAACAACGAATTTTCAACTGATTACTTTTTTGAAGTGCTTTATCCGATTTGGCGACACATTAGTACGCAAACCTAAACAGCTAACAACTATTCTGCTTGATTTACGGACGCTACCACAAATTAAAATGTATAAAAAACTTGCTTAATTTCCTATAGTTAACATGTCGAAATAATTCTGAAAGACAAATTTCAGCCTTAGAATACGTAAACTATCTTTTATGGTGCACGGATCAAAAGGTTAGAAACGCCTGCAATCTTTTTTGGTGCAAAATGGGAAAGTTATAATTCATGGCGATGTAACGGCTCGCCTTAAAACGCAACCTATGGTCTGTTTTATCCTGAATGTACTACGGGAAGGACAAACCTTTCTGCATTTTGTATCCTACAGAGGACAATTTTAAAAGTCATTTTACAACACATAGGGCAGAGATAGTGCAAAAATAGCGCCATTTTTGGATTCTCCATAGTCCAAAATATAATGTAAAATGAATTTCAAATCAAACTATCGGGCCATAAGAGAATAACACTGGCTTGAGTAAAATCATCGATTTTGACGATGGTCGAACTGATATTTTGGCATCTATACTAAGGTAAAGAGCTTTGAAAGCCCTCATTCTCGTATCCAATATAAACGAATAATCAAGAAACAGTTTAAAAAATGAACCAAGTCTGTATCATTAACCCGTCTTTTGAAAAATGCTTTCAAGTTTTGTCCTTCCTGAGGGACGGAAAGTCATAAAGGGTTAATACTAAAAATAACCAACTAAAGAGACAACAAAAGACCTAAGTCTTTATTGGACAAACCGGCTCAGCTTCAAAACATAAGTCAACCAAAAACACGTAACAGCATAACTCAAAGGTATCAAAGGTATTACAATTGGTGGATTTGGCTAAAAGTGTAGCTGAAGATGCTATTTCTACCTTAAATTAAGTTAGGTTTAGTCCAGTAAGCCAAGTTAATTTTTAGGAATTACTTTTACCCTAGACTGCACCAAAAAGTTTAAGAATATCTGCGGAATAGCAGAAGGTTAAGTCCGATTTTTGAATAGGAAACGCGTAGTTAACCTTTAGCTATTCTGCTGCTATTCTTATACCTTATTGGTGCAGTCCACGGTTAGACGTTTTTAGACAGATATGGAGACCTCCAGTATGATTTGAAATCGGTACAAACACTTTCTTTATAAAGACAATAAATGCGCTATTAAAAAGAAGAAAATACGCACCGAAGGCACGACTTTAGACAATTCCGACCAACCGATTGACTTAAACATCAATACTGCTAACATGAAGCAACATTCTGTAACTACAGGTTATCATTGACAATATACTCAGTACAGCGTTTTGCAATCTCTCTTTCCAAAACCTCATTTTGCTCAATACTTTTGTGAAGTTTCACAAAGAAGGCAAGGACCATAGAAGATGTCTCGTCAGCGTAAGACAAGCATTCCAGCGGGACCGGATCACAGCTGATCGTGTTCACACAGCTCCAGTCATCAAGTACGCATTGAGGTTCCATCTGTTGATGATAACAGATGATGTTGCCTGCTGTTATACTCACTTTAAACGCAACCGTATACTACAGCATGTAGCTTAGTCAATAGGAACAGTTGATGTTCTAAACTGGGCAGTCTCAAGCTGACGTCTAATTTCAAACACCAGAACACTTAGAGCGGCAGCAGCATTCAGGCTGTCGATTGAATTCCGCATGGGCACATGGATTCTTACACCATTTCGCCGATCGGCCAACTCATAGGCCGGCGTCGAAAGACCCCCAGTCTCACCGCCGATGACCAAAATTATGTCCGCCGCACAAACTGAAGCCTTTCCGGTATTACAATAGTTAACGTCACAATAGCGAACTACCGGAAGACGCCAACTACGACAGTCCCGACTATCGAATTCGTCATCGGCATCCGAACTCGTCTGGGCGGGGCCGCCTCCGAACACAGTCGGAGGCAAATCTTTCAAATTTTCAGCTTCGGATACAATCTCGAAGGAATTACAGTCCGCCAGATAAACCTTAAACAAACAAATATTATTGAGAAATAAACATAGAAGCAGACAAAATATCCAAATAACCAAACAAAATATGTATATAAGTTATCAGTAAAACTTCATGCCTGTTTTAGAGCATGTACCCAAAAGGGATTCACAAACGAATCAAAACAATCAAACACGAATCGATCCATATTATGTACGTACATCAGCAGGATTAGGCAAATAGCTAAGAATACGATTCCAACTTAATCCATCATAGATAGGAATTCGAAACTGAGCTCCCATTCCGGCCCGTAAAACCTTCTCCTCCCACACATCAACACAGCCTGGAGAAAAATAGAAAATAAAAAACAACATACTTTTCAAAACAGAATCAACATCGCAGCTTATCAATTATCAGCACTAAGATATAGGTATAAAAGACAAAACATTTCTGGTGAACCTAAAAACTTTGAAAACGCAAAATTAGCAGTAATAGGGTTTTAAGTTTTTGTTAACCCCCCCCCGAATAAAAATACTTAAGATGGGGATTCCTTTTGGGCACTATTGTTGGTTAACGGTTCAGATCAAGATGAAATTTGACGAAACTTTCCAAAATAAAGTTAGTTTAGCCGTTAGCGTCCTAAGTCCCTCCGCGCAATCCCGTTTCTAAAATTTTACATTTACGTTCAGGGCAGTTTTTGCCAATCTCTCACAGTTTCAGAGCAGGCGTACAGTAATAACTATCATATTCATTCGAAAGATCTCGTTTTGCTCAGCATTTTTGCGTTTTCAATCAACTTTCTAGCTTTCCTCTATCTTGAGATAAAGCTAACTTTCTTGTTTTGGCGTCTAAAAGTTGTCAATATTGCAGAAATCAAATAATGCATTACTATTTAAGCTATGCAAGCAGGAAAATTATACCAAAAGTGTTGATTTGAATGTCTCACAGAGGCCAATTATCGTAGGCATGGCCGTCTTCCAATTCCTATCCAGTAGGCTGCTATCATACAAAGCGTAGCTTTGACAAACCAAGATCATTTTTGCGAGCGATTTTTGCCAGCGATTGTGTAAAATTTACTCTGCGACATAGACGGCTGCCACTTAGCACATGGTATTGCATACAAAAAATATCCGGAGACAAGTTTTTAGTTACTCCGATTGCTGCTTTCAAGCTAAAGTAGTCGCTTCCTAAAGTTGGGAAAAGTAGGCAAAATCCAGGTTGCGCTTACGTTTCAGCTAATTTCTCTATAACGAAGAGCGATTTCACAAAGGGTCCCCAGCTATTTGATAGAGGTAGCGACTGATGTAACTGATGTCTCACCAAAAAAATTTAATTCAAAATGCAAAAAATTTGAAAAATTGCATTTCTTCAAAAATTTGTAGAAATCTTTTACGAAAACCAAAACAAAATTTGTAGAAATCTTTTACGAAAACCAAAACAGGTTAATTGTATATATTCATTAAAAAGAAAAATGTTAATCTACATTTTGATATAAAAAGTGGCTTCTTAACTCCACATAATGACTGAGTAATAATAGCTCACATTTGATGTCTCCAAAACGAATCACCACCTTAAGGGGGTCGCCGGGTTGTAATCTTATAGTCACTGATCTAGCTTATTTTTCTCCACATCCCCTCTGCAGAAACCTGCAGTTCAAATCTTTAGACTTGACGATTTACACCAGCCTTGCTGATGGCTACGAAGGCGTATACACAATACCAATAGACGATAAAATAATAAAATATTAAGACTAATATTTTACACGCGAAATTTTATGAAATGAATGGTCAGTTAAGGTGCTGGTATCGTTTTGTGCAGTGCTTTTGTGCGTATTTTTTGAAACGCCATAACTTTCGCAATTTTGTGAGTTGGAAAGAGCTTTATACATCATTTTAAAGCTTATAATTTGCAGATTCTCATGAGAGCACGAAATTAGTAAAAATCCGGAAAAAATAGCTAAAATTTTCTGACATACTACATCTCACAGGCTGAATATAGACCAAAAATTTTTGAACATCGATTTCTCAAAACTGTGGAATCGGCCAAAATTTTTTCTTGTGCTGTCCTATAAAGGACATGTGGGCCGAGGGACATTTTTTTGGATTTGGCTCAGCAGGTCTTAACAGTCAAGAAAATCCATTAAATGTGCGATGACACGAAATTTCGTAACTTTGCATTGAGTTTTCTCGCAACTGGAGACGTTTTAGCTCAAACCAAGAAAAATGTCCCTCCGCAATAGTGCGAATTCTCATTCTGCCAAAAATCACTCGAATCCATTGGGTAGTTTTTGAGAAATCGATGTTCAAAACAAAATAATCGCAGTTTTGCCAAAAT
The DNA here is from genome assembly GCA_030248195.1 of Trissonchulus latispiculum. Lineage (NCBI taxonomy): Eukaryota > Metazoa > Nematoda > Enoplea > Enoplida > Ironidae > Trissonchulus > Trissonchulus latispiculum. The sequence goes on from JASAND010028554.1 coordinate 7,354, forward strand.
GGTTTTTCAGCCAAATCTCTAGCTTAGAGCAACAAACTCCGGCTAATAGGCATTGATAAAATGTGCAATGAGACTGTTTATCGATCGAGTATAAATAAGCCAAAATTGTCCGTACGATTTGGCAGTAATTTTGAAAAAACTGATTTTCTCGAAAACGGCCATTTTTGGACCCCAAAAATCGTTTTTTGCTTATACTGACTTAACCACTAGAGATAGCTCAAAAGTTGTAAAAGCAAAAATGTTCATTTTTGTGCCCTCTTTCCAGCCATACCAACCAATCTGGTGTCTCGACTATGTCCTGAGAGAATAACGGCAAAAACCAGAAATTTCTCATCTTTGCACCTAAAAATGCGGGACTGGTCCCAGAATGTTAAAGAGCACCGAAATAGTATATTTGAAAAGTTTCATCCACTTTCATAAAGAATTAAAGCCTATAGGGTCAAATTTACACAAAGCGATACCAGCACCTTAAGCCATGACGATACACTTCATTGGTGACATATTTTTGCAATCATCCAATATTTGTACAAAAACCGAATTCGTCCAACATTAAAAAATTCTAGAGAATCGGCTGAACTGGTGGAAAATACCACATAGATATAAGACGCGAAGGATTCCAGAATAAGATGTGTAAAGTTTGGCGGCCTCCTCCATTATGATTTATGGTACCTTTGGCTACATAGATGGCAGCAACATCAACAGCAGCCAGCGACCGCAAAATGGCTCCCATATTGCCAGGGTCCTGAATTGAGTCACAAACTACCGACAAAGGAAGTGGAGGCGAACTATCCAACTTCTGACGCTGCTGAAGTATATGGGCAGGATCAGGTCGATCAAAAACAGCTGAAACGATAAGTATAGAAAACTTAATGTAAAAACCGGCCCTACAGTAGCAAACTAAAGTTTTAGTCCGAAACAGGAAAGAGTGAATGGGCACGGCTGAAGCTTTCACTCAAGGCATATAGAAAAGGTACGTGTACCACTGTACTGAAAATAAAATCACAAATTTGAAACGGGTGATGGCAATGGATGTGAAATGTACGAAGCAGCACAATAAGTTCGAGACGAACAGATGTTGCAAATATGCTAAACCAAAATCTCACCAATAATACCAGGCGGAGTGCTTAGCTGCGACCACGTTTTCATAATCTCAGAACGAATCTGAAGTACATTCTCTTCAGAACGCAACAAAGGAAGTGGTTCCAGTGAAGACTGTCTAAAAAAGAAGAAGTCTAAAACTAACTAAAATGAGCACAACGAGTCTAAGCAAATGATTGACATCTTGTTCTCAATCGCTCGCCTTACTTACGACTGAATTCAAGTCTTCACCAGTAAAATTCCGAATCTTTTGTGAACCCCATAACATTTGCCCCATGAACTAAACGAACTGAATTACGTAAGGAAAACTACAATCCAGATTTCAAGTGTTAGTTTCAAAAACAAGTAAGAAATCAGTTATCAGGGTCCAAGGATTGTAATGTCTTGTCTAAGATGCCTTATTCTGTTTAACTGAAATGTAAAAAGGTTTCGGATTCAGAAACCAAAAAGGATTTGAGTACAACCTGTAGCTTTGCATTTTGAGTAACTAGGGGGGAAATGCCCTCGACGGGCAACCAACTTGGTAGAATAGGGAAAGACTTGAATGTTAAATACACGGTGCATGGTTACAACTGAGATTCTGCTGAAGCGGAAAAATGCCGTTTCTCAGCGACTAAAATGACAGAAACCAGCTTTGTGCGCCGAATAGGGAATCTACTCGGCGACTAAAATGAAAGAAACCAGCTTTGTCGCCGAATAGGGAATTCCCTCCTTCCGCCCTATTCGCGCGAACTTATCATCTTTCGGGAGGAAATATATAGGTAATTATTCTGTTAGGAACTGCAAACGTAAGCATTGCGCTCAATATGTCATTTCCCGTACCGGTTGCGTGGAGGCTAGGGGTGGCGCTAGATTAATTTATTTTTGAGCTACCTGATCCGTAAATATTTTATGCATACAACCGCTAGCAGGACCAACAGAAAGCAACAATAAGTATATATGCAGTTTAAACAATTTGTGGTCGACAGTCCTTTTGCTAAAACATATACAATCAATCGCATTTCATTTTATATAATGTTTGATTGTATCAATTCTCGGCAAGATCAGCACAGAGCACACCTATATATATATATATATATATATATATATATGCTCTCAATGTTTCTGATAGCACATCGAAGACAGCGTATTTATGTCTGTGAAAACCTTGACTTACGTAAGTGCTTGATAAAACTGTTGTTTTGCATTCTGAAGTAATTCTGCCATTCTGAAACTCTCTCATTATTCAGCAAAGCAACACATAACAGGCTTCAAAGTTCGCGCGAATAGGGCGGAAGGAGGGAATTCCCTATTCGGCGACAAAGCTGGTTTCTTTCATTTTAGTCGCCGAGTAGATTCCCTATTCGGCGCACAAAGCTGGTTTCTGTCATTTTAGTCGCTGAGAAACGGCATTTTTCCGCTTCAGCAGAATCTCAGTTGTAACCATGCACCGTGTATTTAACATTCAAGTCTTTCCCTATTCTACCAAGTTGGTTGCCCGTCGAGGGCATTTCCCCCCTAGTTTCGCTTATTTTTCCGCTGCAGAGAAAATCATGTCAGAGAAGTTGCATATATACACAATGTAAGCAAAGCTAGCTACCGCAAACAGGCTGGATGAAAACGTTCTAGTTCAACTGAATGTATTTGCTGAAACGGAAAAATGTCTGTTAATAGCCTTTTCAGAACTTTATACACGGTGCGTCATCTTAGGCTGGAAGGCCACTGTTCATGGCCTCTACCGAACATTATACACGGTGCGTCATCTTAGGCTGGAAGGCCACTGTTCATGGCCTCTACCGAACATTATACACGGAGCGTTATCTTAGGCTGGAAGGCCACTGTTCATGGCCTTTTCAGAACTTTTTACACGGTGCGTCATCTTAGGCTGGAAGGCCATTGTTCATGGCCTCTACAGAACATTATACACGGAGCGTTATCTTAGGCTGGAAGGCCACTGTTCATGGCCTTTTCAGAACTTTTTACACGGTGCGTCATCTTAGGCTGGAAGGCCATTGTTCATGGCCTCTACAGAACATTATACACGGAGCGTTATCTTAGGCTGGAAGTCCACTGTTCATGGCCTTTTCAGAACTTTTTACACGGTGCGTCATCTTAGGCTGGAAGGCCACTGTTCATGGCCTCTACAGAACATTATACACGGAGCGTTATCTTAGGCTGGAAGTCCACTGTTCATGGCCTTTTCAGAACTTTTTACACGGTGCGTCATCTTAGGCTGGAAGGCCACTGTTCATGGCCTCTACAGAACATTATACACGGAGCGTTATCTTAGGCTGGAAGGCCACTGTTCATGGCCTTTTCAGAACTTTTTACACGATGCGTTATCTTAGGCAGGAAGGCTATTTTAAAAGCCAACCAGCACCGTAACCTTGGATATGCAGTTATATATACATGACAAAAGTTGCTCTGCTCATTTTGGGCTTTCATTTAAAACCAAATTTGACAACTTTTGAAAATTTTGATTTTAGACCAATTAGGACCCCTTGCCAGGGCGCCACAGGTCGCTAGAGACCAATTTGGAGGGGTCCTCCAATGAGATAAAATGTTCGCCTCACCAAGGGCTTTCATTTGATACCAAACTTGAAAACTTTTCAAAAAATCGATTTTGGACCGGTCCGGACCCTGGTCACGGCGCCACAGGCCGCTGGGTCCACTTTGGACGGGTCCACCGATGACAAAAAATGTTCGCCTCACCAAGGGCTTTCATTTGATAGCAAACTTGGAAATTTATTTAAAAAACCGATTTTTGACCAGTCCGGACCCTGGTCACGGCGCCACAGGCCGCTGGGTCCACTTTGGAGGGGTCCTCCAATGACAAAAAATGTTCGCCTCACCAAGGGCTTTCATTTGATACCAAACTTAGCCACTTTTGGAAAATTCGATTTTTGGGCATTTTGGACCGGTCCGGAGCCTGGTTAGGGCGCCACAGGCCGCTGGATCCACTTTGGAGGGGTCCTCCAATGACAAAAAATGTTCGCCTCACCAAGGGCTTTCATTTGATACCAGACTTGGCCACTTTTGGAAAAATCGATTTTTGGCCATTTTGGACCGGTCCGGACCCTGGTCAGGGCGCCACAGGCCGCTGGGTCCACTTTGGAGGGGTCCTCCAATGACAAAAAATGTTCGCCTCACCAAGGGCTTTCATTTGATACCAGACTTGGCCACTTTTGGAAAAATCGATTTTTGGCCATTTTGGACCGGTCCGGACCCTGGTCAGGGCGCCACAGGCCGCTGGGTCCACTTTGGAGGGGTCCTCCAATGACAAAAAATGTTCGCCTCACCAAGGGCTTTCATTTGATACCAGACTTGGCCACTTTTGGAAAAATCGATTTTTGGCCATTTTGGACCGGTCCGGACCCTGGTCAGGGCGCCACAGGCCGCTGGGTCCACTTTGGAGGGGTCCTCCAATGACAAAAAATATTCGCCTCACCAAGGGCTTTCATTTGATACCAAACTTGGTCACTTTTGGAAAAATCGATTTTTGGCCATTTTGGACCCGGTCCCCGGTCCGGACCCCTGGCCAGGGCGCCACAGGGGTCCGGGCGAAACCTACTATAGCCTACGCTGTAGTGCTCCCGCACCCCACCCCAAACCCCAAATAAGAGAGACCTGCTCACTGTAGATATTTCTGTAGAAGAGGTTAAAGTTGGAGTTGCGACACGGTAGGGCCCACCACCATCAGGGTGCCCCCCAGCCACATGGATAGGTCCTAGAGCGAAACTAATGGGCCATTTAGATTCACCATATAGGGGTTCCTATTCGAATACGAAACCTCAGCCCAGCAGCTCTTATGTATAGGGCTGCCTACTCCGTAGGCCCAGACCCCCCTTTTACACGTTAACTACTGACCCCTGGCCAGGGCGCCACAGATGACCGACCAACACCAAACTCTCAAATGGAGACCTCCACCCTTGGGCCATGCCACATGAGCAATATGAGAGCCCGGCTTCGCTCGCTCCGTTCTATTTCGTGGCTAGAATATTTTCGGACTTAGTTTTTTTTCGGGGGTCATTTTGGGGGTCCCCACCGGGGGGGGTGGGGCCATCTGGGGGGGTCCGGGAACCGCGGAAAGTAATTTCCCCGGAATTGAGGAACTTTTTGTACAAAAAAACCTAAAATAGTATGGCTCTGAAGGGTCTTCCGACCTGCACCCCTGGGGGAAAAAAATGGAGAGAAACGCGACCTGCGCGGGGGGCCAATTTTCATATCTCAAGATCCACCCGGCCGATCCGGCTGAAATTTTCACAGCATGTACCCCTGCCCATAGGCTCTTCACACAAGAAGTTTCAGCCCGATCGGTCCACTCCTCCGCTGGCCCCAGGCCAAACAATGTCCAGATTATACACATTGCGTCAAATTTTCCCTATTCTAGGGGGAGCGCTAACGCGCTCCCCCTAATAACATTAACAATTCCAATTAATTCGCAATAGGTTTATCCTGCCGCAAAGCCAGTAAACCTGAAAATTTCCTGAAAATTAAGATGTCAATAAAAAACTGCTCGACATATAAGGCGGCAGCGACCCCATGTTTTCACACACTTTGTTGTCATGTGTTAGTAAAACGTTTTGGTCTCTATTGAAATTCCAAAACCCTCTGACTTCTTCCCCCTACAAATGATTTCTTGAATAAACCCAGTCTACCTACATACCTAGAATAAAAAATGTACTTCCAGCTGGCGCCAGCTAATATAGCATCCTTAACTAATCGTTCTCCTTCCAAAATAATTTGATCCGTACGTAACTGCTTTCGATGCGGTGACCTCAACTGCAACATAAGCTTTCTAAAAATAAATGTTTTCACGTATAGCACTGATTCCGTTTCAGCTAAACAATGGTGTGTCACAGTGTCTAAAAGCAATTTCCGTAAAATTGCAATTATCTGCAGGGGGAATTTCTGTCCGATTGCAATTGGACAAGTCTAATAGCCTGACCGAAATGCTATTATCTAAAATGTATTAGAATTTTGAGACTTCCAGAGGCTAAAAACTTTCAAAACTTGACCACTGACCTTAATGCACTGGGTTTACTTTAGGCGAAAAAAAGTGGGGGGGGGGGAGCCCCCCCCCCCACAAGGGGGGGGGGAGGGAGCAAAGTGGGGGGGGAAATAAAATGGGCAAAAAATGCCAAAAATACCGTATAAAAAGCCTGTTTTCTACATATACTGCTATAACTAAGCTTAAAAGTGCTCAAAAATTGTGTTTTAGCACCAAAAAAGACGATTTTTGACCAAAAAATTCCGGCGAAGCCGGAAAATTTTTGAAACTTTTGACCAAAAATCCTAAAAATTTGGCATTGTCTGGGCTCCCGATAGTGAGTGGGGGTGGGAAGCCCAAAGAAGTGGGTGAGGGGAACGAGTGGGGGGGGGGAACCCAAAAAAGTGGGGGGGCGCCCCCGCCCCCCCCCCCCCCAGTAAAAATAAACCCAGAGCATTGAGCACCTTGGCGTGTCCTTCTGGGGGGGGGGGCATACATGCCCTCCCCCCCCCCGAAATTCGACTCCGAAAGAAAAGTGGGTGCCCCTTTTGGTACGTACCAACTTTCGCCCAGAAAAAATAGCTCAGAATCGGCCAAATTTTCTAACATTTTCCGGCTTCTTCGCAGAGTTTCAGTCGATTTTTACCTACGTATTTAAGCACTAAATCCGCTATCTTTTGACGATTATATATACTATAAAAATAGCGCAATTTTTAGCATGTTTCAGAACAATTTTCGCTCCTCAAAAAAATGACCCACCCCTCGATTGCACCCCCAAGAAACATTCCCTAGAATAAGCCCAGAGCATTTGGGAGGGGGTAATTTAAAAAAGATCCTCCATTTATAATAATTATTGCATAGAAATCCTAAAAAATGGGTTCAAAAATAAAAAGTAACACTTAACAGGATATAACATTTTTTGGAAACGGAAACTGTCATTAGTACATAAGTTCGAATCCGTGCTCAATGCTTGCAATCCAAGTTTTAGCCAGATTGGTCGAGTTTTGAAAGACTTTCTGTGCCCTTGGCAGTTACATTAAACAGGGTTGGACGAGACCAAAATTTTATCAAGACTGCCAACCCTACATTGAAGAGCAGTCCTAATGCAATAAATGAAGCATGTTATATCAAAATGCAAGACGAGGCACTATTCGCTTCGCCCAATTGCAATTATAGGAACAATGGCACGTCTAATTGAAGTTAGACTGAAAATTTTCAGTCTACATAAGTTGCATTGCAGTCAGCCGCCTGCTATATATAAGATTTGTCGAATTGCAATTGGACTGAAAATCTCCGTCTAATTGCAATTAGGCCGAAAATGCTTTTAGACTGCCACATATACGTACATGCTACACTTAGGAAATTAAAAACTAAATGCAAACTAAAACTGGAGCCGAGACTAAATTACCCATATGTACAGGAATTGTACGGATAAGCAATTTCGAGCTTCTGACTTGTAAGATAAGGATGTCAGTAACAGTATGAACGGGTGGACTGGAACCTAAATTTATATATGTAGGAAAGTGACGTGAGGCAAGGAGCGCATCCAGGATTTTGAAAATGGAGGGGTCTGCCCCCCCAAGAAGTTGAAAACTGTTTAAAATTATGAAAAATTTGTAATGAAAACTAGAGTAGAGATGCACCAGGGCCGCCACTACCGGGGCCTAGAAACTGGGGACCACAATAAAAATTTTCAAAAAATATCTTAAAAATTCAAATCTCCCAATAATGTCTAGTATGCAAACGTTACCTGTTGTTTTCATTCAAATCGGTCAAAAACAAACGATTTGTAGCACTTAGACTAGACCTATTTTGGAATTTCAAAATTTTCGTCAAAAAATGTCAAAAACACGTAGACAAAATTTCGCTGATTTTTGGCTCCGGTCAAGACCGGGGCCTGATCACAGGGGCCGGCGCTGGGGCCTGACTATCGGGCTAGGCCCCAGTGCATCTCTAATGCAAACCTTTAAAAAGATAGAAGAAGCACAAGCGCCATTCTTTAAATCGCCGGGATATGTGTCGGGATGCCGAGTGGTCTAAGGCGCTGGCCAGAACTTCCGATCTTACGGTCGGTGGTTCGATTCGATCCCCGGAGGCCACAAAGCTTTCTAGACTGTAGCCAACCCAGCTATCCATCCATAACTGGTCAGTAAATGGGTGCCACTACGGTGGGAAGGTAACAGGAGTCTGTGTAGAAGGGCCGGCCCACCTTCCACGTATGCAGTCATCATTTGAGGTGACACTCCTGGCTCTACGGCTGAGAATCCGGGGATGAGCACCGGCACTCCATGTCCTGTGGCAGGACGGAGATATCTCCTGGGGTAAACCTTTACCTTTACCTACCCATAGACCAAGGCCGCACCCAGGGGGGGGGTTCAAGGGGTCTAGACCCCCCCTTTTGGGATGACAAAATGGAAAATTTTTGCTATTTTTATGGCAAAAAACAGCTATTTTTAAAAAGTTTCGCGCCTCCGGCGCGATACTTTACTTTTTGCAAGAAATTAATGTCCAATGTACTGTTTTTGGGCAAAAATAAAAAATTTTTCAACTTCTGGGGGGCTCCGTCCCCCAGACCCCCCGTTGCCTTTAACCTTGGACCAGTGTTTTTTTGCTCAAAAACGCGTGTAATTACACACTTTTTTCTGGAAAATAGCAAAAAAATTTTGGCGACTGTGTAACGTTACACCAAAATTTTGGACAAATTTTACCACATGGTCGGAACTTTTTCCAATGCGCATTCATTTGTTTCCACATATTTACCGTTTCTGGGGGGCTTCACCCCCCAGACCCCCCTATTGCACCATGTGTTACATTTTATTTTTGGTATATATTTAAGAATGCACATTATTTTGTTCTATTTGTTCGGTCTTGTATTAAAAACGCGTACACACCAAAAATTTTCAGTTTATGAAGCAAAATTTGACTGGTTCCTTGCAAAGTTTTGTGCGACAGAAGGCCTTTCAAAAAATTATGCTCCTTCGATGCACTGGTGTTTTTTCGTTCTATTTGGACAAATTTTACCAAATGGTCGGAACTTTTTCCAATGCGCATTCATTTGTTTCCACATATTTACCGTTTCTGGGGGGCTTCGCCCCCCAGACCCCCCTATTGCACCATGTGTTGCATTTTATATTTAAGACTGCACATTATATTTGTTATATTTGTTCGTTCTTGTATTAAAAACGCGTACACACCAAAAATTTTCAGTTTATGAAGCAAAATTTGACTGGTTCCTTGCAAAGTTTTGTGCGACAGAAGCCCTTTCAATAAATTATGCTCCTTCGATGCACTGGTGTTTTTTTCGTTCTATCAAGTCAAAACCAATATATAAGTGCAAATCATCGATGTATATAACTGCTCAATTTTTTAATTTTGTCGATCTGATTTATTGAAACTTCACCAAATACTGCTGTAAGTAAGATTTTTAAATTTTACTTATAAAGAAGCTACTTCTAAAAAAAGTCGGAAATAAAATTATGTACATGATGTGTCAAGCAAAACGCCAGTAAATTAAAACTTTTTAGGTAGTTACACACTTTTTTCCGAAAAATAGCAAAAAATTTTGGACAGGTGTGTAACGTTACACATAAACCGTCGGCGAAAAAAAACACTGCCTTGGACCCCCCCTTTTCAAAATCCTGGGTGCGGGCCTGCCATA
>JASAND010028555.1:0-71193 GCA_030248195.1 Trissonchulus latispiculum
TCTTAGGCTGCTTATCAAAGCCTACTTTCACTACCGACTCTGGTATCTTGATACATATACCTCCACAACAAAATTAAACGCTGTCCACCTTTTCCCGAACGTATACAGATACAAATTATACATTTCCCTCAAGGGGATTAATAATGTCCATTTACTCGATACGGAATTGTTACTTCGGTTTTTCTTTATCTTTCAATATGTTACTCTTGTACATACAGCGTTTTTCAGCCTAAAACGCACTATATTGGAAGAACTTTAAAGAAAGTTTGGGAGTACTCTTTACTCTATTTCGTAGGGAGGACATAACCGCAAAATTCCACAGGGACGCTACCTCCATTTCTCCATGTCAAAAAGTATGTTCAAAGAAAATTTGGTGGAATTATAAGTATGGAAACACATGTTACACTCACATACCTGTTCTTTTTAACGATTCTACTGAGCTATGTTTCCTAGCCTTTCGGAAGCCGTATCCTTACGCGATATTCCCGCAACAGAACAATACCATCCTCACGCCAGCGCAACCGCCCCAGCTACACGCCCACCGTTGTCGGATACCAGACTTCCAGTAGCGGTGAACTTCCGTTTCCATGCTGTGCTAAGCTGCGGTATTGGCGTCCCTGCCTGTTACCCCTAACGGGTAAGAAATTTTCACGTCCCAATTTTCTACCAGTTCCCCAATTCACGCTGCTTTCCAAATACCTTTCTTTGCTTCATAACGCTATCCTACAACTAAAATTGCATTCACTTCCACCCTCTCCTACTAACCCAGTTTACCTACAGCAAGTCACTTTTTGGCAACCGTCCTCTCCCTGATGCCCTACTCTACCTCCCTCAGCCTTCCCTCCAACGATCTCCGCCTCATTAAAACCTACCAATTCTATCTTAATACTGCACATCTGCATTTTGGCTATCTTTACAAGCTTTTACCTGGTTCTAAACTTAGTCAATTTCTCTAATATCTAAGCTCAGAAAATGTTCCTCCCACATTACCAGTCGAGACAAGGATGCGGGATCGTGCCTTTCCTCAATGTCATAACCACACCAATGGGGTCTCACGACATGTACACAAGTTTAACAGAAATTTAGCTCTTCCAGTCATTCCGACGACAACGCCGTGCACCTACCCCACGAACAGATGAAACTGCGTTTGCAACATCTCCTTTATTTTACCCACGCTTCCTGAATCTTCGTCTGACCGGGATAGCCTCCACAACAAAGGCAATACACGAGACTCCAGTAAGCTTACAACTGTGCTCCGCTCGCGGGCAAATACACGTGACCGTTAATTTCAACTATTCATGCTAAAATCAACAACACAGTCACGCGAGCACTTATTGACACTGGCGCCACTACTTGCTTAGCAACCAAGAAAGCGGCAATGAACCTTCCTCTAAGACCTCACACAACCGCTGGCCCCACCTTCATCTCACCGACCGCCGCTTGTGCTCGCTTACTGGGCCTAGTGTTTTTAACTCTTAGTCTAGGCAAACTTAACATTCACCATTCGTTCCATGTTACGTCTGAACTTCCATAGGCTTGCATGCGTCTGTCAAAAGATTCTGATCCCCATTGCTGGCTGCCATTCCGAGGAAAATTTTCAAAAAAATTTCACTTTAATTCCGTGTTTCGGAATGCAGAACGAAACATCAGGGATTTAGCTCGAAGAACTTCACTTGTTTTCGGATTCTTGGAATGTAGAAGGAAACATCAGGGATTTAGCTCGAAGAACTTCACTTGTTTTCGGATTTTCGGAATTTGATACGAAACATTAGGAATTTAGCTCGAAGAACTTCGCTTGTTTTCGGATTCTTGGAATGTAGAAGGAAACATCAAGGATTTAGCTCGAAGAACTTCACTTGTTTTCGGATTTTCGGAATTTGAAACGAACAATCTGGAATTCGCTGATATTTCCGGAAAGTGCCAGCTGTTCAGGAATTCGCTGCCACGTATGGAATTTAGTAGGCTCCTACTGGAATCTTCGCCAATTGATAAAAACAAAAAATGCATTCGGAATTTGGCCGACGAGTAAAAGGACAAAATTAATCGTAGCCATAATCGGGCCAGGGATGATTGGTGGGGGAGTGGAGTATATAAACTAATCTGAACAATATTCTTAGAGATGTCTAGAATCTATTAACGAATAAGCTTAGAAACAGAATATGCTTTAGAAACGATGATGCTGGTTGGCTGTAAACAATACAAGAAACTTATGGCTACGGTTTAACGAATGTGTTAATAAGTCTGGTATTAGTCAAATTAGTCAGTGGATGATTAACTCAGATTAATTAAAGCCACCTGTCGTAACCAAATATGCTGTTGTGTAAGGCCTCATTGTAGTTTTAGTCACTTAATGTTGCTTTGTCTATCGGACAAGTTAAGGTTCGGTTGCTGTTAGATCTGTTATACCTACAACGCCATTTTTATTTACACTATTTACATTATTTACATTTCTCCAGATCGTAAGGCACTAAACGACTAAACAAACCAATCATCCAACATCTATTGATAAAAACAGCCAATTAATAGTCCACAAATGTTAAAGAAAACACACTACAGACTAGAAAAGGTTTCACAAAGTTTTTGGACGAAAGTTCAAGTCTTTTCCGAGAACTAGAAAAGAAACTGGAATTCGGTAAGAATTCATTCATGAAAAACAGTAAAGCAAAAGAGCTAGTAACATGAGGTTGCATATTAACAGTGTCAAAGTAGTTAAAGAAAACAAGCAGGGTCAAAAACTTCTGATCATCGTACCGACCAAAATTTGCAATGAAAAATAAGTAGGACTTCGATTTCGGAAGCCCGGTCAAAATTTTCCTGATAAGTTTGTAGTCATCGTACAGACCAATATTTTTTGAAAGTATAACGGCACAGTAGCATATCCCAGTCAGGTTTCACAAAGTTTTTGGACGAAAGTTCAAGTCTTTTCCGAGAACTAGAAAAGAAACTGGAATTCGGTAAGAATTCATTCATGAAAAACAGTAAAGCAAAAGAGCCAGTAACATGAGGTTGCATATTAACAGTATACACTACTTAAAATCACATGAACCAAAAGCTTAATATACCAGTTCACGGGTCAAAAATCGGGTCTAAATTGAATTGAATTGAAAGTGAAATCACGTTATAAACCGTCTCACAAATCTCTACTGAAGTATTAATAGAAGCTAGCTCCAAAGCACAATCTCGCATCTCGTTTCACAAAAGTCAAATTAAAAATAGTTTGAACCACGTTAAAACAACAGACAAAATATACCTTCCAGAAAATAATTGACAGATTAAACAACTAACAAAAATTCAACACATTAAAACAGAGACAAACAGTTTTAACACAGTCAAACAAGCTGAAGTGTCCAAGCCATCATCCAAATTGTTCAATATTCGATCTCCGACACCAACTAGATCGCCTGAAACCAAAAAGCCGACATTAAGATCTGCAGTGCTTCAAAAGCTGAACTGACAAGAACAATCAGTATATCATTAAAACTTCATTCACTTACGACCAGGAAAATATCTTGGAAAACTAAGCATAAGTGCAAGTGAACAGTCCCATTTCAACAAAAAGAAAGTGACAAAAACAGCTGTGGTATGGTTTTGTAGTACAGAAAAGCTTGGAAATTGATTATCATTAGAAAACACTGCAGGTTACTGAATGATAAGAGACAACAATGTAGTTAAAGAGTACTCGCCGATTGAAACACAATAAATTTCTCAACAAACGGAAAAATTTAGCTTCGCCAACTGAGACTGTGCACAGAAACTGTATGTGATAAAAACATGCCTTTTCAACTGGATCCTTGTGAATTGGGCACAGAACAGGAATAATGCGGCTTCGGACAGCCAAGCGAACAGCATAAGAATCGGAGACGCAATTGAGGTGATATCTCAAGATGTGACCAGTGAACTTAGGTCCGTTAGTTCGAGCAATGATGTCGCAGTCACGGCAGCGAATTACCGGTTCAATCAGCTGCATGTGGCAGGCGCCGCAAACGTTGCTCAAGTCAATTGATTTCCGTGACCCTTAAATATTATAGGTATAGTGGCCGACAAAACCATTGTAAACATTTGAATTATATTATAGAATATTCTATTCATGAAAAATTTTTACAATGCACTCTTGCTTTCATTAAAATTAATAGTCCAATCGCTGTAGCATAATTGCACTTACTCGTCGAGACAGCAGGATCCGAGGCTCCTATCTTCGACACATGATACATTAGCTTGCTGACACGAGAGGATGGGCTCACTGCCCTTAACATTAGCTTGGGAATTTTCACCTCACAGTCCAAAGCAGTTATTTCGGCTAAACCAAAAATGTTACAAATAAGTTGAAGCCATAGAAGTCATATGGTTGTAATTAAAGACGTAATTAAAATAATGATTTCATTTTAATTAATTTTAATCCATAAATTGGAAGATGCAACAAAACGTGCCATTTGTTAAATGCAGAAGAGCTGGCATGACTTGTTGAACACCGACGGAAGTGAAGATGGTACCAAAAACTTCGGCCTCTTATTCGCGATACGGTATTTTTAAACATATTAAAAATGGGCCATTTTACAAAGGCCGCACAAAAACTTATCTTCATTAACAGGTACAAAAACAAACCAAGTAGGAAAAAACATATATCAAATTTGAGTCGATGTTGCAACATTTTTCGATTAGGTTTCATAGAGGAACCGGCACAGCTAATAAAACACTAAATTTTTGCTCAGAATGTGCTAGAACAACAATTCTCACGTTCGTTAACTGGAACACCATCATCCACGGTTTCTTCTTCTGCGGCTTCTTCTTCCAACTGACAGGAATCAAAAACAGGAGATGAGCCGCAGGAGCCTGAAAAGATGAGGGCAAAATGATTGTCATAATAAATGACAATTACAAATACAACAAATACAAAGTGTCGATTACACACCCTCGAAGCTATAAAAATCATCTGGTCGCTTTAACTGGGTCAATCGGTGAAGCTTATAAATTGCAAACCATGAACAAAATGCATTTGATCGGAGTCGTACTCTACCTATTGTCTGCTCTTGATGCGAATCAATATTTTCCTACGGTCGATGCCGCATTATTTTCACCCCTTTCAATGTCTCATATTAATAAATTAATGTAGCTACGAAAGAGCTGTCAGACAAGTAGGCAAAACATTTAAAGCTTGCAATTACTACAGAGAAAGCTGGTAGGGAGTTTCTCCTGAGAAAGTCCAGCGCATGACTGATGCCACATATCCTTGCACGAAACGCACTGGATGACGGCAGAGGATGGCTGATACTGACGACATTTGCAATAGGTGGCGACCCAGATCGTCTGCTCTTCCATGGATGATACTTCAACTTCTTTTCCTGGAAATCCCGAAAGGTTACCGGATTCAAAGCATTTCAGCAAATGACGACGCATTTTGCGCTGCTGATAAAATTTCTTTTCAGGCAACCGCCCCTCAAGAAGTTCAACCATATTGGCTATTGCAAACAGACCACAGTCATTTGAACCCTTTTGTCGTTGGCAAGGAGCAACCAGAACTCGAATAAGATGGTCCGCGTCCTCCATGTCCTTGTATATGGTTGCAATTTCTCGTCTTAACTTAGATGTCATTGAAAAAGTCATCGAATCATAAATTTTAACTTTGCCACCGATACATGTTGAAAGTATCCAGTGATCTCCAAAGACATGGTGAATCTGAACGCTCGGACTGGTGACGGATTTGAATCCGAGCTCATGGCAACCCAAGAGCGTATCCTGAAAACCATCAATGGAGCCATACTGGCGCTGCAATAGCTGCTGAGCCGCATTAATATGGTTATCGGTTAGCCACTTCCCGCGTACTAGATCATCTTTGTCTTCGTCTACCATGTGAATAGTACCAACTGTTAGCCATGATTTTGTCTCGGCATCGGAAGGCAGAAGGTCCGTTACCAGCGGAACAGAACATTCAGTGGAGCCCACACTCAATGCTCCAGTAGAAACATCAGCCGCCAGGCTGTTGTTGAAACCTACAAACAATACATTCACTCATGGTGAGACACTTTCATTCCCATTAATAGGACCTCCTGTTCCGAAGTCCGGTCAAAAATTCATGATTTATCGAAAGAATATAGTACGATTAAAGATTCAACCCATCAAGCAATTTCACCGATCCCTGCAGCATAATCCGTACGGGTTCCACAAGTCGGCGAAACTTCAAAACTTTCTACTTTCTCGAATTCGCAAAGCATCAACGATCCTAAGAAACTGCATGATGAAATTCCATTCTCAAATCAGTGGATGCTGCAGTGCAGCAGCTATTACGAGCCGTTTCTCTTTTCTCAACAACCCACTCCCACACATTCTTGATGCACTATCGTGAATACATTTAAACCTACCAAGGGCACTAGTGGCACCGGTAGTGTCGGCATTGGAAGGCGGACCAGGGTCCGTGACCAGCGGATCAGGACATTCAGAGGAGCCCACACTCAATGCTCCAGTAGAAGCAACAGCCGCAGGATCGGCCGCCAGTCGGTTGTCGAGACCTAAAAGCAATACATTCACTCATGGTAAGACGCTTTCATACAGTTTTAGTTCGTCCCATTAATAGGACCTCCTGTTTCGAAGTCCGGTGAAAAATTCGTGACTTATCTGAAAAATATAGTATAGTATTAGCGATCCAAAAAACAGCAACTGATAGAATTTCGTTCAGAAATCAGTGGATGCTGGAGGGCAGCAGCTATTAAGAAACATTTGTCCCTACCAGAAACCTACACCCACACATTCTTGATGCACTATCGTGAATGCATTTATACTTACCAAAGGCACTGGCGCCGGTAGTCTCGGCATCTGAAGGATTAACAGGGCCCGTAACTAGCGGAACAGGGTCCGTTTCCAGCGGAACAGAACACTCAGAGGAGCCCGCATTTAAAGCTCCAGTAGAAGCAACAGCCACAGCATCGGCCGCCAGTCGGCTGTCGAAGCCTAAAAGCAATACATTCACTCATGGTAAGAAACTTTCATACAGTATTAGTTCGTTCCCACAATTAGGACCTCCTGTTCCGAAGTCCGGTCAAAAATTCATGATTTATCGAAAGAATATAGTACGATTAAAGATTCAACCCATCAAGCAATTTCACCGATCCCTGCAGCATAATTCGTACGGGTTCCACAAGTCGGCGAAACTTCAAAACTTTCTACTTTCTCGAATTCGCAAAGCATCAACGATCCTAAGAAACTGCATGATAAAATTCCATTCTCAAATCAGTGGATGCTGCAGTGCAGCAGCTATTACGAAACGTTTCTCTTTTCTCAGCAACCCACTCCCACACATTCTTGATGCACTATCGTGAATACATTTAAACCTACCAAGGGCACTAGTGGCACCGGTAGTGTCGGCATTGGAAGGCGGACCAGGGTCCGTGACCAGCGGATCAGGACATTCAGAGGAGCCCACACTCAATGCTCCAGTAGAAGCAACAGCCGCAGGATCGGCCGCCAGTCGGTTGTCGAGACCTAAAAGCAATACATTCACTCATGGTAAGACGCTTTCATACAGTTTTAGTTCGTCCCATTAATAGGACCTCCTGTTTCGAAGTCCGGTGAAAAATTCATGACTTATCTGAAGAATATAGTATAGTATTAGCGATCCAAAAAACAGCAACTGATTGAATTTCATTCAGAAATCAGTGGATGCTGGAGGACAGCAGCTATTAAGAAACATTTGTCCCTACCAGAAACCTACACCCACACATTCTTGATGCACTATCGTGAATGCATTTATACTTACCAAGGGCACTGGCGCAGGTAGTCTCGGCATCGGAAGGATTAACAGGGTCCGTGACCAGTGGGACAGAACACTCAGAGGAGCCCGTATTAAATGCTCCAGTAGAAGCAACAGCCACAGCATCGGCCGCCAGTCGGCTGTCGAAATCTAAAAGCAATACATTCACTCATGGTAAGAAACTTTCATACAGTATTAGTTCATTCCCATTATTGGGACCTCCTGTTCCGAAGTCCGGTCAAAAATTCATGATTTATCGAAAGAATGGTAAGATTAAAAGATTCAACCCATCAAGCAATTTCACCGATCCGAGCGGGTTTCACAGTCGACGCAACTTTCAAAACTTTCTGCTTTCTCGAATCCGCAAAGCATTATCTATCCAAGAAACAGCAACTGATTAATTTTAATCACAAATCAGTGGATGCTGGAGGACAGCAGCTATTAAGAAGTATTTGTCTCTCCCAGCAACCCACACCCACACATCCTTGATGCAGTATTGTGAATGCATTAACCTACCAAGGGCACTGGCGCCGGTAGTCTCGGCATTGGAGGGCGGACCAGGGTCCGTGACCAGCGGATCAGGACATTTAGAGGAGCCCACACTCAATGCTCCAGTAGAAGCAACAGCCGCAGGATCGGCCACCAGTCGGTTGTCGAGACCTAGAAGCAATACATTCACTCATGGTAAGACACTTTCATACAGTATTAGTTCATTCCCATTATTGGGACCTCCTGTTCCGAAGTCCGGTCAAGAATTCATGATTTATCGAAAGAATATGGTACGATTAAAGATTCAACCCATCAAGCAATTTCACCGATCCCTGCAGCATAATCCGTACGGGTTCCACAAGACGGCGAAACTTCAAAACTTTCTACTTTCTCGAATTCGCAAAGCATCAGCGATCCTTTAAGAAACTGCATGATAAAATTCCATTCTCAAATCAGTGGATGCTGCAGTGCAGCAGCTATTACGAAACGTTTCTCTTTTCTCAGCAACCCACTGCCACACATTCTTGATGCACTATCGTGAATACATTTGAACCTACCAAGGGCACTAGTGGCACCGGTAGTGTCTGCATTGGAAGGCGGACCAGGGTCCGTGACCAGCGGATCAGGACATTCAGAGGAGCCCACACTCAATGCTCCAGTAGAAGCAACAGCCGCAGGATCGGCCGCCAGTCGGTTGTCGAGACCTAAAAGCAATACATTCACTCATGGTAAGACGCTTTCATACAGTTTTAGTTCGTCCCATTAATAGGACCTCCTGTTTCGAAGTCCGGTGAAAAATTCATGACTTATCTGAAGAATATAGTATAGTATTAGCGATCCAAAAAACAGCAACTGATTGAATTTCATTCAGAAATCAGTGGATGCTGGAGGACAGCAGCTATTAAGAAACATTTGTCCCTACCAGAAACCTACACCCACACATTCTTGATGCACTATCGTGAATGCATTTATACTTACCAAAGGCACTGGCAAAGGTAGTCTCGGCATCGGAAGGATTAACAGGGTCCGTGACCAGTGGGACAGAACACTCAGAGGAGCCCGTATTAAATGCTCCAGTAGAAGCAACAGCCACAGCATCGGCCGCCAGTCGGCTGTCGAAATCTAAAAGCAATACATTCACTCATGGTAAGAAACTTTCATACAGTATTAGTTCATTCCCATTATTAGGACCTTCTGTTCCGAAGTCCGGTCAAAAATTCATGATTTATCGAAAGAATATGGTACGATTAAAGATTCAACCCATCAAGCAATTTCACCGATCCCTGCAGCATAATCCGTACGGGTTCCACAAGTCGGCGAAACCTCAAAACTTTCTACTTTCTCGAATTCGCAAAGCATCAACGATCCTAAGAAACTGCATGATAAAATTCCATTCTCAAATCAGTGGATGCTGCAGTGCAGCAGCTATTACGAAACGTTTCTCTTTTCTCAGCAACCCACTCCCACACATTCTTGATGCACTATCGTGAATACATTTAAACCTACCAAGGGCACTAGTGGCACCGGTAGTGTCTGCATTGGAAGGCGGACCAGGGTCCGTGACCAGCGGATCTGGACACTCAAAGGAGCCCGTATTAAATGCTCCAGTAGAAGCAACAGCCACAGCATCGGCCGCCAGTCGGCTGTCGAAATCTAAAAGCAATACATTCACTCATGGTAAGAAACTTTCATACAGTATTAGTTCATTCCCATTATTGGGACCTCCTGTTCCGAAGTCCGGTCAAAAATTCATGATTTATCGAAAGAATATGGTACGATTAAAGATTCAACCCATCAAGCAATTTCACCGATCCCTGCAGCATAATCCGTACGGGTTCAACAAGTCGGCGAAACCTCAAAACTTTCTACTTTCTCGAATTCGCAAAGCATCAACGATCCTAAGAAACTGCATGATAAAATTCCATTCTCAAATCAGTGGATGCTGCAGTGCAGCAGCTATTACGAAACGTTTCTCTTTTCTCAGCAACCCACTCCCACACATTCTTGATGCACTATCGTGAATACATTTAAACCTACCAAGGGCACTAGTGGCACCGGTAGTGTCTGCATTGGAAGGCGGACCAGGTCCGTGACCAGCGGATCAGGACACTCAGAGGAGCCCGTATTGAATGCTCCAGTAGAAGCAACAGCCACAGCATCGGCCGCCAGTCGGCTGTCGAAACCTAAAAGCAATACATTCACTCATGGTAAGAAACTTTCATACAGTATTAGTTCATTCCCATTATTGGGACCTCCTGTTCCGAAGTCCGGTCAAAAATTCATGATTTATCGAAAGAATGATAAGATTAAAAGATTCAACCCATCAAGCAATTTCACCGATCCGTGCAGCATAATCCGTGCGGGTTCCACAAGTCGGCGAAACCTCAAAACTTTCTACTTTCTCGAATTCGCAAAGCATCAACGATCCTAAGAAACTGCATGATAAAATTCCATTCTCAAATCAGTGGATGCTGCAGTGCAGCAGCTATTACGAAACGTTTCTCTTTTCTCAGTAACCCACTCCCACACATTCTTGATGCACTATCGTGATCTTTAAACCTACCAAGGGCACTAGTGGCACCGGTAGTGTCTGCATTGGAAGGGGACCAGGTCCGTGACCAGCGGATCAGGACACTCAGAGGAGCCCGTTTGAATGCTCCAGTAGAAGCAACAGCCACAGCATCGGCCGCCAGTCGTGTCGAAACCTAAAAGCATCTCACTCTGGTAGAAACTTTCATACAGTTTGTTCATTCCCATTTGGGACCTCCTGTTCCGAAGTCCGGTATTTGATTTACGAAAGAATGATAGTTAAGCAACCCATCAAGCATTCACCGTCCGTGAGCATATCCGTGCGGGTTCACAAGTCGGGAACCTAAACTTCTACTTTTCGAACGAAAGTCACGATCTAAGACTGCATGATAAAATTCCTTTAATCAGTGGGTGCAGTGAGCAGCTATTACGAAACGTTTCTCTTTTCTCAGCACCCACTCCCACACATTCTTGATGCACTATCGTGAATACTTTAAACCTACCAAGGGCACTAGTGGCACCGGTGTGTTGCTTGGAAGGCGGACCAGGGTCCGTGACCAGCGGATAGGACATTCAGAGGAGCCACCTATGCTCCAGTAGAAGCAACAGCCGTAGGATCGGCGCAGTCGGTTGTCGGCCTAAAACATCTCCTCTGGTAAGACGCTTTCATACAGTTTTAGTTCGTCCCATTTAGGACCTGTTGAAGTCCGGTGATTTTTAAGTTAGTAGTGGATCAAAACAAACTTTGTTTTTAGAATCAGTGGTGTGGAGGACAGCAGTATTAAGAAACATTTGTCCCTACCAGAAACCTACACCCACACATTCTGATGCACTATCGTGAATGCATTTTATACTTACCAAAGGCACTGGCAAAGGAGTCTCGGCATCGGAAGGATTAACAGGGTCCGTGACCAGTGGGACAGAAACTCAGAGGAGCCCGTTTATGCTCCAGTAGAAGAACAGCACAGATCGGCGAGTCGGTGTCGAATCTAAAGATCTCTGGTGACTTTTCGTTTGTTCATTCCCTTTGGGACCTCTGTCCGAGTCGGTTTATTCGAAAGAATTGTCGTTAGACCCATCAAGCATTTACGTCCCTGCAGCTTCCGTCGGGTTCCACAAGTCGGCGAACCTCAAAACTTTCTACTTTCTCGAATTCGCAAAGCATCAACGATCCTAAGAAACTGCATGATAAAATTCCATTCTCAAATCAGTGGATGCTGCAGTGCAGCAGCCATTACGAAACGTTTCTCTTTTCTCAGCAACCCACTCCCACACATTCTTGATGCACTATCGTGAATACATTTAAACCTACCAAGGGCACTAGTGGCACCGGTAGTGTCTGCATTGGAAGGCGGACCAGGGTCCGTGACCAGCGGATCAGGACACTCAGAGGAGCCCGTATTAAATGCTCCAGTAGAAGCAACAGCCACAGCATCGGCCGCCAGTCGGCTGTCGAAATCTAAAAGCAATACACTCACTCATGGTAAGAAACTTTCATACAGTATTAGTTCATTCCCATTATTGGGACCTCCTGTTCCGAAGTTCGGTCAAAAATTCATGATTTATCGAAAGAATGGTAAGATTAAAAGATTCAACCCATCAAGCAATTTCACCGATCCGTGCAGCATAATCCGTGCGGGTTTCACAGTCGACGAAACTTTTAAAACTTTCTGCTATCTCGAATCCGCAAAGCATTATCTATCCAAAAAACAGCAACTGATTAATTTCAATCACAAATCAGTGGATGCTGGAGGACAGCAGCTATTAAGAAACATTTGTCTCTCCCAGCAACCCACTCCCACACATTCTTGATGCACTATCGTGAATGCATTAACCTACCAAGGGCACTGGCGCCGGTAGTCTCGGCATTGGAGGGCGGACCAGGGTCCGTGACCAGCGGATCAGGACATTTAGAGGAGCACACACTCAATGCTCCAGTAGAAGCAACAGCCGCAGGATCGGCCGCCAGTCGGTTGTCGAGACCTAAAAGCAATACATTTACTCATGGTAAGTCGCTTTCATACAGTTTTAGTTTATCCCATTAATAGGACCTCCTGTTCCGAAGTCCGGTCAAAAATTCATGATTTATCTGAACAATATAGTATAGTACTAGCTATCCATAAAAACAGCAACTGATTGAATTTCATTCACAAATCAGTGGATGCTGGAGGGCAGCAGCTATTTAAGAAACATTTGTCCCTACCAGAAATCCACACCCACACATTCTTGATGCGCTATCGTGAATGCATTTATACCTACCAAGGGCACTGGCGCCGGTAGTCTCGGCATCGGAAGGATTAACAGGGCCCGTAACTAGCGGAACAGGGTCCGTTTCCTGCGGAACAGAACAGTCAGAGGAGCCCGTATTAAATGCTCCAGTAGAAGTAGCAGCCACAGCATCGGCCGCCAGTCGGCTGTCGAAATCTAAAAGCAATACATTCACTCATGGTAAGAAACTTTCATACAGTATTAGTTCATTCCCATAATTAGGACCTCCTGTTCCGAAGTCCGGTCAAAAATTCATGATTTATTGAAAGAATACGGTAAGATGATTCAACCCATTAAGGAATTTCGCCGATCCGTGCGGGTTTCGGTCGACGAATCTTTCAAAACTTTCTGCTTTCTCTAATCCGCAAAGCATTATCTATCCAAAAAACAGCAACTGATTGAATTTCAATCACAAATCAGTGGATGCTGGAGGACAGCAGCTATTAAGAAGTATTTGTCTCTCCCAGCAACCCACACCCACACATCCTTGATGCAGTATCGTGAATGCATTAACCTACCAAGGGCACTGGCGCATTAGAGGGCGGACCAGGGTCCGTGACCAGCGGATCAGGACATTTAGAGGAGCCCACACTCAATGCTCCAGTAGAAGCAACAGCCGCAGAATCGGCCGCCAGTCGGTTGTCGAGACCTTGAAGCAATACATTCACTCATGGTAAGACACTTTCATACAGTTTTAGTTCTATAAAATGTGAAATCCAACTTTGAATAGTTACGCAGTCGAAAGGGCTTCATGTTCAGAAGCCCGGTCAAAAATGGCGAATTATAGGACTGTCAGAAATCATTGATGCGTCTACCAATCTTGAGCAACTTTATTGCTCGATGCAGTGAAATCCAACTTTGAATAGTTACGCAGTCGAAAGGGCTTCATGTTCAGAAGCCCGGTCAAAAATGGCGAATTATAGGACTGTCAGAAATCATTGATGCGTCTACCAATCTTGAGCAACTTTATTGCTCGATGCAGCACAGACCGAGCAGGTTTCATCTAGTCGATGAAAAAAACGAACCGAACCGAACCGCAACCACAAATTCATTATATTCAAAATTTCCGCTAAAAGTTGAAAACTTTGCTTTTTTAATGTCCCTTGCATACTTTTATGTATGAAATATTGATTATTAACTATATTAGCTATTAACTATTAGTAACTATTATATGTTAGCTATTAACAGATAGTTTGCGATATAAGAAATATGCTGACAGTCGAAGATTGTGGTATTAATAATTTATTTTTGAGAATAAGCTTAATCCAGATGGTTACCATTCAGATGATCAGCAGTCGGCTTAGCGGCGGGTGACGGCTCGATTGGCATCGATGAGCCAATTGGGGAATCCTTAGTGTCAGCTTCAGTTGACACAGCAGACAGCCTGACACTACTGCGTGTCCGATAAGTAGTCAACTTTGGTCGTTTAGTTCCATCATGGGTATCCATAGAAACGGTGCTGTCGTCTAAAAATTGCAAGCGATTATTTAGAAGAACTGGTATTTTGTGAAAATTAGAAGGATCTACAGATATGCCAGTGTTATACCAATCCACAATAAAGCGAGCATTCACATAGCTCTGGGTTTTCCATACTACAAACCCAACCAAAAAGCTCAACATTCTGGAACTTTGTTGGCCACCGGGTCGAAGCACCTGAATTTGTGCGGCAAGGCGACACAAAGCAGTTGGAAGTGATATGTCCAAAGTTGAAATTTTCTGGGTTACTCCACCTATCACCTCTTCACGAATGCCATTGCTGTTGTAAAATCCATATCTAAAATTAAACATACGTAGCCCTCATTATTCTAAAGAGCGGAATTCTAAAAGCCAGCTATAGGATTTTTTTGAATGTTGCCTGCGATCACTGACAAAGGTCAAACTTGTTCGTAGCTGCTCTCATGAATATTAATTCTATTTTTTAATGTTCAGGTTCCTCCATCTGTATGATTACATTAATAACAAAAACCAGCTTCAAGCCATAAAGGAGTCCTCGATCCCCCCATAACCCGAAAAATTCTAAATTTGTCATTTTTACAATGGCTCAGCAAATTCAGTATAACAGCATCCAAATTCAAAACAAACAATTACACTAGTTTCCAGGGATGTGCACCAGAACAATCAAAGGGAAAATATTTTCAATTGATTCCGATAAAAAACTCACGGGTACTGTGCTTCGAAAATCTTCGTAAAAGCAGGAATAATGAAAACAGATATTCCAAATGTTTTGCGACTATATACTAGATGAGCAGCTTGCAAACAATATACGTATATATATACAACGTTTTTCAAGTCACTACTAGCTTGTCCATGCTTACATCGGCGTTGGCTAAAGATTTTATCGCAGAAAACAGGTCATCAGCATGAGAAACTTCGATGCCAAACATGTTCGCCAAATCCAGAGGTGCACTGAGATCAACAACTCCTCCATTTCCTTTTTTGAGAATCAGCTGGTACAGACTGATCACTGATTTCAAAGACTTCAGTCTTTCTGCTAAATAAAAAGACAACAATTACTTTAAAATAATTTTCTTAGCCTGAATAATATGTATATATATAATTTGGTGCCAAACTGTTCATTTGCTAAGAAACATCTTATATAAATAATTAGAAAAATGAATCCTTGGGAATTGAAGCTTTATAAATTTCGACCATGCTGATTTCAAATATATATCGCAAACTTTTTCGATTTCGCGAAATTGGATTTTTTTCGACTCGTAACGGAGACAAAGGAAAACGGAAAAATTGTGTATAGGGGATTTCGGGGTCGCAAAACACGAATCCGAAATCTGTCTTCCCATTCAGCTTTTCTTTAGCTTAGTATAGGCTTACACCTTTCGCATAAAACTTTAGCTTATACTGAACTAACGAAACGCTGAATCGAAAAAAGGACTTCATATTCGTGTTCAAGGCGTTAGTTTTTATTCATTTCCTGTTTGCGAGCCACAAGTGCTGTGTCCACTTGTGAGAATCAGGTACTTGTGAACTTGTGACTTGTGGCTTGCGGGTTGATGAAACCCAAATGGAAAATCAGCTTGTGGCGAACTTGTCACAGCAGGGTTTCCGATTGTGATTTGTGGCTTGTGACTAATAGTTTATGAAACCGATTCCCTTGTGGCTTGTGAACTTGTAAACTTGTGACTAATGACCAAACAAAACGTTAGTAACTACGTTAAAAAATTACAGTATCTCTAACCAACAATCATGGGACGATTACCTACCCAAAATATTGTTTGCGTATGAAACTGAAACATGAAACACATGAAACTACTAAAGAAAGCCCATTTTACCTACTCTTCGGCAGAGATCCACAGATACCTTTTTACACCAGTATTACGACCACGGGATCATCCTACTCTGAGCATGATGATTACCGCCGCGATCTCAGCGATGGAACAAATATTAAAAGCTCAAAATAAGCAAAAGTTTTGTTATGATCAGACCATTCATTTACCCCACGATAGGGTTTATGTCTACATTCCAACCACACACCGCGGCCAGTCGCCGAAGCTCTCCACCTTCTGGCGCGAACCATTCCGACTATGCCAAATTAGCGGGCGTAACCTGCACATTACACCCGTTGACTCCCCCACGGAGAAAGAACGAGTCGTTCATGTAGACCAGGTTAAAAAATGTTATGGTCTCCACCTTCCCTATTTACGTGCTCCACCTTCCGCACCCAAATCTGCTCAAAAAATACCAGTTCCGGAATCCCTGATGCACAACGTCTACATTACAATCCTAGAACTCGGCATCTATGACTAGTCTCTCTTTTAATTTTTTCTTTCCATTCATTCATAATTTATCCTATACTTTTGGATTAATTGTTTATCTTGTTATATTTTCTTTCTTCGACGTTCTAGGAATCCATTTACGTGTTATGGTCCAGTCAGTCAGAAGGAAAACGCGTCGGCCGATTCCTCCCGCCAGAGTCCACCTAATAAGCTGTCAAAAACTTTGCTCAAATTTGATTACATTTCTGGTTCTGGACATGTTTTGTCCGCTTACCATCGTTTTCCCTCCACTGCAGTGGGTAATAAAAATTTCACGATACCTAAGCAACTGTTTGAGTATATACACCTGTTTCAGCTGGGACTCACCAGCGAAGCTGACTACGTTCTCAACAACCTAATGTCTGGGTCTGACGTACACCAGTATTTTAATTCCATTCGCCACGCCTATGTTGACCGAAATGGGCCGTAGCATTTCTTTCGGGATTCCGTTTGGCTTGCGATTTGGCAATTTGTAGCCAAATGCAGCACTTTGTGCCACAGAATCCTTACACAACCGGACACTCACTTTGTTCTACTGGGAAACCATCCCTATTGGGCTTGTGCGTTAGATAAGGTGCTCTCGGTGCTACTTGTCGGCCGTCTCAGAATAAATCCAGACCTGCTAACTCATCGCCGCGTGTCCGTTCTCCGGCTCTCAGTAAAGACCGTGGGTACACCTCCCGCAGTCGCACACGTTCCGCGCGGTCGTCCAATTCACATACTTATTCCCCGGATGGACATATCTCTTTACTAGACGACGACACGGCCTCCACAAGATCATCATCATCGGCTGGTACGTCTGTCAGCAGCCTAACCCCGGAAAAACCTCCATTCCAAACCTCTCATCCTACAATCAGTCCTTTTACGCCACAATCTACTGCTCTTGCTGCAACCACTGCTGTGGTGCATCCGGAGCAGACGCCTCTTCCCAAACAAAATTCTAGGAATACCGTTGCCGCGGAATCTTCTAGCACGGTTACCACCTGCAATGCCGCTTAAAACTCCGCAACAACAAATCCGCAATCGCACATGGACGAAACCCAGCCAACACAGACATACTCGGCACTACATCCCCTGGTGACAACGTCAACCGGACCTCCCACCCAACCCTCCGCGTCCGCGTCTCACAGCCCGCCGGGCTCCACGACTATAGCGGACGATCTAGGAATACCTCATCTCTGCAAACTCCACATGTTTATTTGTTTGTTTGCTGCATTAGACATCACAATGTGATGATCATCACCCGAAGGTGCAAAGTGTTAGCCAGGAAACTGGCCTCGTAAGGTTGGTCAAAAACCACTCAACCAAGTTGCCAAAAGGAGTCTCAAAACCTGGTCGACGTCACGATGGATGACGTCTCCTCCATTTTAAAAGAACATGCTCCATCGGCCTCGGCGTTGCCATATCTGGCGGCTAGCCCGAGGAGCAGCACACTGCACGAGTCTTTGATGCAAAAAATAGCGGCAAGACAGCCTTTGCACCAAAGTGAGACGACCTCAAAGTGTGCTATTCTGCTCAAAGTTTGTGGGTGTATACAAATTCCCGACGGGGCAAAAAGTCCTAGTCGTGCCAAGAGAACTCCAACTTGAGGGTATACGCTTTGTATAATCAGCGAAACATTTAGCCGGCCAAGAAAAGGTTAATTTTTCACAATTTTGATTCTTCGTCTTCTTTGCCGTGCGTATTTACATTCTTTTTTATGTTTCGTTTTTACATTCTTTCCATAACGTAGAACGGGGACGTTCGCATTTTTCAAAGGGTGGTGATGTAACCGGGTGACGTTCGCACGATTACGGTAGGCCCTCCCCGTCAGACGTACACCTGTTGTGGAATATGATTCTAATTCAATCTTTCTTTCTTTCATTTTGAAATCATGGAAATTTCCTTGTTAAACGTTGTATGTAAATCAGACATAGCTACCGCACTAGCTTAGCAATATGATTGTCTGTTGAGATTCCAACATGAAGTCAGTGTTGGGTTTTGATGAAAGCATGGTGGGTTGTGCTTAGGAGGGTCGTCCCGAATATTGGCAGCTGAGAATGTTCTGGTTACATTTTTTGTTGAAGTTGGCAATTCCAGTTGAAATCGTTTGTATATCTTTTGAGAGTTTTGTGAAACTGTATAATTTGATCTTGTGAAACTTGATTAAAGTTGTCGTGTTCTAAAGTTCTAAACTATTATTTAAGTCCTTTTTAGTGAGTGAGCACGAGATGAGAGATATTAGGCATACACTACCGAATCAGTGAACCTGTACAGGCTGCATTTGGCTAACAGCAGCAGTAGAGTCCTTTATATTTTTACAAACTGGCGACCGTTTCATGCGGTAAATGCCTAAATTTTCTCCCCTAGTTACTCATGCCAAATGAAAAGCTTAAAAAGGTTATTTTTGTGTTTTTAAATTTTGCCTGCTTTTCAGGCCCTTGAAGCTGAAAAATTTTTTGGTGTCTCAGTCTGCCATGTCTGCCAGTTTGGGGGGAGGAGGTGTCCACCCCCAACCCAGTACCAGTTCGGCGGGGGGGCGGGGGTTCCCGCATCCGTCGTTGTCTGGGCTGGGTCGGGGTTTGCTCCGTCCTCTTCTGGTGACCTTAACACCCAGTCCTTCTGCTGTATCTGTGCCAAATTTTCAAACTTTGGGGGTTCTCCGGGCCCCATTATGTCGCTCAGCTGGGTCAGCGTCCCACGGGCACTGTTCCCGGTCCTAATGTTGGGTCGATCGGAGGGGAGAGTTTCGCTAAGCATGGATCATTGTCGGCTGATACCAGGCCATCTGATTTCCCTGTGGAGAGGGTAATTTCCCTGGGGGGAGGGGGCTTTGCCAATGTGGGAGACCCCCACGGATTTTTCCCTGTCCAGCCCAGTACAGTTGCAGATACCCATCTGATACCCCTGGAACTTTCTGGAGCGATTTCTTCTCATTCAGTCCCTTTGTATCAACCAGTGGGTGAAAATGTCCAGCATGAAACGACATCAGACTATGGATCACCCCAGTCCCAAATTTCTGAACTTACTCCCCCTTCAGCGGCGCCTGCTGCCAAACTTGGTCCAAATTTAATTATGGTTCAGACTTCAGATCCGCAACGGCTAATTGTTGGAGATTGTTTGGCTTGGGAGCGACCTTATCCCCTTCATGCGGTCGCTGTGTCAGAACCTTATCCTATCCTTGATCCAAATGCCGATGTGCACTATTTGGCCTCAGAGACGGTAGCCCATACCAATTCATATGATTTCATTGCTCAACATGCTTTGGTCATCCCTGGCCTGGGGTCCTCGGTCCCTGTGCGGCCTCAGAACCCGGTTCGGATCCCCGTTGTGAGTGCCGGCCAGGGTCCGGGAGGAACCTACCAGGGGCAGACTTGGCCACAAGTTCAAAATTCGTATCAAAATCATGGAATTTCAGAGGAGCTGCAAACGAGATTCGTATATCCACAGCCTGGACCTGTCCAATAGATTAATTTGTATCCAGGCCATCCAACTGCTGCCACTATGTATGCGGCTCATGCCTTTGTAGCCAAGCATGATGCTTCCCGGTATAGAATGTATGCCGATATTTTGCGTGATATACCTCGATTTGATCCTGACAGAATGTATTTCGAGGACTGGCTCCCAAATTTTAAATCGGCCGCCTCTATCCATCAGATTCCTCCAGCACAGTGGGCTCGACTCTTGTTTAACAAGCTGACTGGTAAAGCCTTGATCTACGCATCACGTTGTGTACCCGGAGTTGCTGAAACTTTCGATGGTTTTGTCCGCTTGCTGAAATGCCAGTTTCCCGCCCCCAGGTGTCTATTCGAAACAAATATGTATGCTTTGCCAGGAGGATCCAACGGCAAGGAGAGTCAGTTCGCCGCTACATTTCGGAATTGCAGGCACAAGCGTTGGATATTTGGCCGGACGACCCACTGGAACGTGAGTTACAATGTGTACAGCAGCTTTTCTCTGGCATTACAGATAATACGTATATTAGCGCTTTGGCTCCGCTTTTCGTCAATCAGACTCCAACGATGGATCAAATTCTACGTATTATTGACATATTGGATTCCTGGAACTCAAAACCCTCTGGAGAAGATAGCCTTTGCTATGCAATGCCGCGTTATCAAGATTCTGCTGAGGCCATGCTAACAATGATCCCGCGACCCTATCTACAGATGTCACTCCGATTCCAGAAAAACCGAAGGATCCTGTAGGCGGTTCGTGCCTGGAAATACGCGAAATGAAGGAGTTTGTTGAGCACCAAATCCAGGAGAAGCTTATGGAGTGGGACGAAGACCGAAAGAAAAAGTTGGGGTCTCCTTGTAAATTTTGCAACCGAAGGGGGCACCCTTCTGAAAAATGTTGGGACAAGTACCCTTTTCGGACCCCTCCTGATTATAAAGCCCGTCCTCTGCCAATTGGGTTACATTACTTAGAGGGCCACTACCGTTATGGCCATGCCTCTAAATTTCAGCAACGGTATTATCAGGCCCTATCTCCAGTGGCACATGCACGGCATACGTATATCCGCAACACCAGGTTCAGGCTGCAATGGCTCCTATGGGGGTGGCACCTTGTTCCTATGCTGGTTTTGCTGGCGTTTCCCATCAGACTTTCCAAAATTCCGTGGTAACTTCTAGTGTGAAACCGGTTACTACCCCCGTGCAAAATAATCTTACCCAAGGACAAGTTGCACATATTCTTGCTCCTTCTTATGTGGGGATGATTGAAACCTCAAAACAATTAAAAAGAGGAGGTAAGCCTCCAGTTGCTCGAATCACTGCCACAGCTGCTAAAACAGCCTGTGTTAGATGAGGATGCTATTTCACCTGTTCAACCAGATTTTTCTGAAGATTTGCCCCTGGTCCCGGTGGGTTTTGCTGAGACTAAGGATTTTTGGGTTCGGGAGCCGCAGGAAGGGCAGTCCTCCTTCTTGCCGGCGGGGGTTCGGTCAGAACCTCTACCGGAGACCCTTCGTGGGAAGTTGGCTCGAGGAGGGCCGGATCAGGATTCCGGTCCGTCCGAAGGCTGCTTCCCCTGTCACGTGGGGAACCGGAGGTGGACTCTGGCCCTCCCGTGGGGGATACAGGAAGGACGATTGACCAGACAGAGTGGCATGCGGGGAAGACCGCGGCTACAGCACCCACAGCAATAAAATTTATTGCTACAAAAATTTACCAGGACTATGAGCGATTTTTTCTTCTAAATTTTGTTCCTATTTTCCTATTATGCACATTTTGCTATTGCCTAACACGTTTCCGCCGGTGCATTCGACCCCCGTCCCCCAATTTTTCGGCTATTTTCCCAACCTACGAGTTTGGGTAAAAGTTTTTTATAATTTCACTACCCTTCCATTATTGCTTATGTGCATTGTATTCTATAACTTGTAGTATTGCCTTGTTTCAGCTAACATTTTTCAGTTTATTTTAGCATCCTGAATTTTTCATTTTTGCTTTGTTCTCACTTATTTGTATTACGTTTTTGTGTCACTGACTTTCTTTGTGTTTAGGAAATTTGTTAGCACATTATGCGTACATTATTGGTTTGGCGGTGGACTTAAAAATTTCAGCGGTGGTCATGGGACCTGGTGCTACACCACTACTAGTTCTGTATTCCTTTTAATTTGAATTTTGGACACATGTATATACGCACATCTGTATTTCTATTCTTGACTGATTTTTTTCGAATTTTAAATTGACTTTACTGCATTCAAAATGACAATTCTTGAATTTTCTACGACTCTAAATATTAACCAGGTTTTCCATTTTGATGTATAGTTGGCGATTATTGGTTATCACTGTTAGCATTATTAGCGTTATTGTTTTGCACCATATATGTACAACAGTTCTTATATTTTTGCAATAAATCTTTAGGTTCAATGTTTGTGATATAGCCCGTTTGTGGGATCATTTCTACTAAAACCAAAATCTTCATTTTATTCTAATTGTCCGTGTAGGAGGTTCGGGAATTTGGGATGGACGGTGTAAACAAATCTGATACCGTTGCGTTTCATTTAGAGGTTGTTTTCTTTGCCTCTGTATTGTAATGAGCTGACAATACCTTTAGCTTTCATTTGTATGATTCAATCAATTAATTTAACTTGATTCTTTGTTTATTGTATATACATGTATAAATTTTACTTAGAAAAAGTTAGTTTGAATCCTGTATAATTCTGTTGACTGGTCCATTCAAAATTTCATAGATAAATTCTTACTACGAAAAAGTGTAGTGAAATGGGGTTCCGTGTTTTCCGAGTGGTTCAACACTGCCTTGGGTTTTTGTTTGTTTCGTACCCCGAACCTCCTACACCTTGAATGCAACATTGTTAATTTTTACTCATTTTACCACGTTTTATTACCATTTAACACTTTTTGTTTGATCACTGTTGCTTCTGGATGCTTCAAAATTTTCGCTTCTCGTAGGGCGCGGCCGTCACTACGCTAATCCCCGGATCAGAATTCTGGGGAGGGTGGAGAGTGACTGGCAGCGTTCTAACATAGATTCCGTTAGTTTTTAGCCGTCTTTCCTTGATAGGGAACTGTCAGTGCTTCTCCCGCTGGGATTAGGATTCCTGGGGCAGGAAGCGCTGGCCGTTTCCCTCCTTAAATTCGTAGGTAGGGCTAGTTTGTATCCAAGCTGGTAGTAGATATGCTATGTACTGTGGTTGTGGTTTTGTTGTTGTGATTCATGTATTGATGTGTACGTAGGTTGTTTTTTTATCATGTTGTTTATTTTGTTATTAGTAAAAAGTAAATCTATATTTGCATTTATTTTGTGTGTATGTGTCCCGCCCATCCTCCCTGCTGAGCCTACGTCCCCTGCGTGGATTGGTGGCGCTTGCCAGGCTGTTTCCTTGGACGGGTGGAACACCGGAGGTTCCGGTTGTTGGTGTGGTTGTGCGGGTCTTGGTCTTTTTGGGGCATGGTTCTATGGTTTTGGTCCCCGGGTGCTATCTGGTTTCTGGAGGGCTCTAGCCCCGTGGGGGGCGGCTCTCTAGGAGCATTGGTGGGACATGTTGGTGGTTTTTAGTGACCTTGTACCGGTGATTCGGGTGCCTTGTGTGGCCAGCTCGGTGCGAGCTTTTAGAACTTTATTTGTTGGTTGTGTTTGGTGCCTGGCTTTGTGCCTTTGGAACTGTTGTTGGTGGTTTGTGGTGGCAGTGACGTTGGGTGGGCTGGTGCGTAGAAACGCCAGCGGTTGGCTATGGGCGTGTCTGCCCATGTTTGGCTATGTTGGTTCCCAGAAGACTCCTGTAGTGGGGCTAGGCTCGCTGCTGTTGTCCCTTGTTCCCCATATGTTGTGGTTTTGCTGATATTTATAATGTGGTGGGGGGAAGTGTTTGTAGTTTTGGGTTATGCGTGGGTAGGTGGGAGCCTTGGGGTGAAATTCATGAAATTTTGATAAACATTGTCGTTCTTCTTACTTTTCCTTGAATGCCGGTGGTTTGGGATTTTCTTTGATTAGGGTGCCCGCTACCTTGGCTGGGCCATTGTAGCTTGGGCCAGTCTTCTTACGTTCTCTTTTTTCTGTTCTGCTACCAGCTATAACTATGTTGTATTTTACTCATTCTAGTATTTCGGATTCTTAACTTTTGGTTTTTGTTCTTATTTTTTTCTGTCTTAAAGTTGAACACGATACTTTACTCTTTAAAATTCTTGCCATTTTCTGCCATTCTTCGCCATGATTAGTACTCGTTGGTGCTTTCATCGATGTGCTTTATCCGTCTGCGCTGTATTGTATGAATCTACCTTTGTATGGCATTGTTAGTCTATCTTTGTCCGGTTACCTTGTATAGTACATAGAAATTCACAGTATTCCTTCGCCCGAGGTTTGGGGAAAAGTTTTGTTTCTTCAGTATTGGCTGTCCCTCTTGTATATAGCTGTTTGGTGTCCGCGTTGCGGGTATGTTTGTTGGTCTATGTCTATGTCTGTTGTCATTAGTCTTGCCTGTCCGTGTTGGTTGAGTGTCGATTCTACGGTGCTATACTGCAAGTGTGCTTTATAATATCTGCTTTATATTAGTAATCTACCATATTCTCTGACATTGTCAGACTTTGTATCCAGTTGTTTCTTTCATTTGAGATTGGTTATAATTTGCTTCGAAAGAAAGTTCTGTCGGAGGTTCGGGAAAATGTTGAAAAAGTTCAAATTTCTTCTCTTTTGTAACTGTGTCCTCGTGCGGTTCTGGATAAAGTTCATTACTTCATTGTTCGTAGCTTAGTAGCTAGTTGCAGTACGTATGTCCTGTCGTGTATTGCTTGTCTGTTTTGTTTTATCCAGTTTGGATGACCGGTAGTGGGATCCCTTGTTTTGTATTGTTTCGTCCAAACTGTGTTGTGTCTCTGGAGCGGTTCTCCAGCAGTCGTTTTGGTTGTACTTTTGTGTATTGTACTAAAACGCGTTTTATCATACTTGTAGCTAAGTTACCTAGGCTAATTTTTCTTTTAATTTACTAATTTGGCTGACTTTTCAGTATTTCGCAGCGAGGGCGCGCGTTCCAAAAGAGGAGGTATTTTGTGGAATATGATTCTAATTCAATCTTTCTTTCTTTCATTTTGAAATCATGGAAATTTCCGTGTTAAACGTTGTATGTAAATTAGACATAGCTACCGCACTAGTTTAGCAATATGATTGTCTGTTGAGATTTTAACAGGAAGTCAGTGTTGGGTTTTGATGAAAGCATAGTGGGTTGTGCTTAGGAGGGTCGTCCCGAATATTGGCAGCTGAGAATGTTCTGGACTTATATTTTTTGTTGAAGTTGGAAATTCCAGTTGAAATCGTTTGTATATCTTTTGAGAGTTTTGTGAAACTGTATAATTTGATCTTGTGAAATTTGATTAAAGTTGTCGTGTTCTAAAGTTCTAAACTATTATTTAAGTCCTTTTTAGTGAGTGAGCACGAGATGAGAGATATTAGGCATACACTACCGAATCAGTGAACCTGTACAGGCTGCATTTGGCTAACAGCAGCAGCAAAGTCCTTTATATTTTTACACTGTCAACTGGCTCCAAATCTCCCTAACTATCTGTAAACAAGTTCATTAAACTAATACACCATTGTGAAAATTCGCTACCTAAGACCTACACCTGCAAAATTGAAAGCTGAACGCCCCTAAAATACCTACGCCTGGATAGATGTGAATTTACACCCGAGTAGTGAGTGCCCCGAGACACAGAAAAAGGTTACGAAAAGGACTTAAAAGAAAGCACTCCAAAAATATAGTTCAGTTGTTTGTTCTGTTATCTGTCGGTAAACTTTGTGCAGCCCGAAGTGGCTTTAAGCGGAAGTGACAAGCCCAGTATACACTTCCTGTCTACCTTACTGATTAGTAATAGTTTTCGAGATAGCCTTTTGGGATTTTTGGATAATAGTGTTATCTATTTATAATACATTTATTTTACCTATCGAATTTTCGGCTAACTTTCTAATTGTTAGGTACATACATTCATTTGAACTCAAAGCTAGGGACAAAAACGTTGGCTCTTAGCTTTAGTTATGTCCGACCAGAGTCGGATTTCTATCTGAAGAGACAGGAAACCCCTTTTCAGATGAAAAAGCTTTCACAATGTACTTGCTTCAGAAAGTAAACAGTCTATAAAGCCCGCTGGAACCAATGCCATCCAACACTACAATTTTGATAAAGTTTTCAGAACAAAACGTTTCAGCATTTCCACAGGTCTTTTCATGAATTCCAGTTTAATCTGAATTGTGATAAGCTGAAAACAATGTTTTCATTCATCACACAGTCTATTCATTATTCTGGTTTGGTGCTGATCGTATGCTCTTAGTTGCCACAAAATTTGAGTGTAGTGAAAATGAACCTAAGCCAAAATAATATTTCATTTGAATGTCCATCTCAACTCAAGGGGTTTCAAAAGTCCAACCCTGGAGCAGTATTGCTAGTAGTACAGTGTATCATTGGACTGACATTTAGCGGAATAGTGTTCGGGACTTTGATTCACGAAAGAATATATCAGAAGCAGCCTATATTCATCTTAACACTAGCCCATCTATTGATCAACATATTGAACATAATTGTGAATTTCGTGTGCGGGCTTTGCGTCTTTATTCGACAGAGATTTCTAACATTTAATATTTCAGTCATAATTGGATACTATGAAAAATGTGTTTACAGTATGCAGCTTTATTTGTATCTCACAACGGCTTTAGCTAGAGTTTGGCTTACCAGTAGAACCTCAAATGAAAAGTCTGTGCAATGCTATGGTTTTAAAATGAACCTTACTAAAATTTTTATAATTGTCTTCATTCTGGTCAGCGTTTTAAACGTTATTGAAACAGTTACTTTTGCTGCGGTTACAAAAAATGTTCTGATGTTCGACACTTTCTGCGCTGAACTAGTTCCCATATTTTACACAGAAGCGAAAACTATGATTGACTATTACTACTGGCTAATTAACACGTTCACGACAAAGCATGTTTCAGCACGTAATAGTATCAGACAAAACCAGTTTATAAAGAACTACAAGTTGAAAAATGAGTTCAAGTATACCAATAGAATCCCAATATCATTGCGCAGTCAATTATGGCTGTTTCGGGGTGTGACCCACCCGTGGGTCACATTGTTTATAAATACATAATACTATCTGGAGACAATGTGACCCACCGGTGGGTCACAGTTTTTAAGCTATTTTCGATGCTTTCGGGATATGATTATCAAGTTTTCGCACTTTTCCTTGTCAGTTTCCTTTATTTCAACGTTTTTACCAGTCCTACGCGAGTTTTGTTAGTGCAAAACTGTTCTGCGCCTTTCTAAAACAGGAATGATCAAAGTATTTGAGAACCTAAAACGCCGTAAGTGATGTATTGGTCGTTTATTGTCATTATTAGACAATTCTACATTATTAGGAAGTGTAGAAATTTAAATTTCAGTTCTTAGCCATCAAAATTAGCAAAAGACTGGCTCACACTAAGAATTCAAGCCAATCTTCAAGTTTCTATTCATGAAACTGTTTCACAAGCAGTGCTAGAGCATGTAGATAGTGGTGAGATACTACACATCACTGAAATTTGACTTTTTCTTGGATTATATTAGCCGAGTAACCTAGTTGTCGTTGACTGGACAATGTGACCCACCGGTGGGTCACAGCCAAGTCTGAAAGGTACCAAACCCTTCAGCGCACATTATTCCACACAGACAATGCATTAATTTATCGCTTACGCGACAGACAAAAGCGTGAAACATGGATGATATTAATATGCATTTGTGACCCACCGGTGGGTCACGCGTCTGAGCGGAAAGTACGTTGTGACCCACCGGTGGGTCACATTGTCGTGAACGTGTTAAGGAAGCTATTTGCTGTGTAACAAGCTCTGCCATTTATCTAATGCTGTTTGGAAAATTATTTCTGTCCCGAAGATTATCTCAGGGAGAAGTCATGCAATTCCCTGAGATTAATATTTTAGTCCTCTGTTTTGTTTCTGTTGTTCTACAAGGACTTAATTCTATTTGTTGGCGATTTATCGGTGGATTATTCCCATACGTCGACGTGATAAATTCATCAGCAACCAGTATACTCGTGGCATTTATGGTGAACTCTGTCCGACAGGCACTATGTAGCAGATGTTAAGAGTTTAGTGAAGAAACAATTTCGCAGATTTCAATAGGTACAGATACTGTACAGGTACTGTACTCTGCATGGAGTTTCTTAGAGTGCGGTATGTTGCCCCAAGAAGATAAAACTGGAGCACCGTCTTAACTTCAAACTTATATAAACGAGACTAACTATTTGAACTAACTAACTACTAATAAATTTGTGAAACAAAATTGTTTAGGAATGCATGTACTCAGGTCTACTCACCCACTCAATACATTGTTTTAACATGTCTCTCATTGTACTTCATTGTCATTGAAATTTCTTCCAAAACTGAGACTATCAAATGTTCCTGCGTCGTGCTTGCTGATGTTGACCAGCCTTTTTCCTGCTGCGCCTCAGCGCAACAGGTCTTTTAAATTTGCTCGGCCAGGTCTTCAGCACGAGCTTTCCGTGTTAAAAATACGTTACATTTCACCATAATTCCACGTAAGCAACGGTTTAAGATAGGATTTCCATGATTTCTATGTAGATGGTACGTTTTCAAACACTTGCTTCTCAGTTCGTGTAATAACGCATGTGTGTAATGGATGCACTGACTTTGTCAGACAACAGTTTTAAAACCGGAAGTGCTCAGTAGAATTCAAAGGCTAATAGTTAAAAACAGACTTCTACAAGAGGCAGTAACGGCTAATCGCTGCATTTTAAAAGTTTCAAGCAGAGACCAAAAAGTGGAAATACAGAGTCTCGTAAAAATGTGACGCATGCAACATTACAAAAATGTTTTAAGCTAGTTTAAGCTTTAAGTTTAAGTTTAAGCTAGCTAAGCCATTTAGCTAATAGCTATAATATCTAACTGGAACGATGTTTTGCACATATTTTTACTGTTTCTAAGCAAGTCGTACACTTACTCATTAAAGATTGTTGACTGCGCAGTAGGTTCATAGTTTAAGTAAAATATCTGCTCGGTGAAACCCAACCTTTTGCAGATAATATTGCTTGTTACCAAGCCATACTATAAAAGCTGTTAATCAACATATAATCGACAAGCTGTTAGATTGCCCATCTTTTCCTGTTTGAAGTCTAACAAGTTACCCCTTAAAAGGGGAATAATACCACCGTAGAGTTTGGGATTTATGTGTTCAACGTTTTGTTTGTTTTCATCATACTGTTCTAGTGTACGGTGACGTTAGCTTTTGACTTGTTTCAACTCCCCGACATTTACCGTTTCTGAGACAAAAGAATGGGAGTATTTTATTGCCATTTGCCACTGCCAATTGTGAAACTAAAATTATCCCGGAAGAAGGATTCGATCTGTGTCCGTAACAGTGCCAAGCGGACACCCTAGCCACTACACTACTCTGACTATGGCGATTTTATGGAGTAAACCGCGAGAGAGAAAGTCATCATTTATCTATATATGTTTATTTTAAACAATTTATTTTATCTAAATTCTGAAGCAAAGCAAAACTAATGGAATAAATACAGTGCAAGCGCAAAATCAGTCTTTGCCCACGAAAATTGTAGTATCAGTTTTAGCTGTTTATTGATCTGTTAAACCTCTGCCAATCAAGTGACAGGCAAATAACGCCGATTTTCGGTATACGAGAAAAGGCAGAGAGTGATCGTGTGCAAAACAATTTACAGGGAGTTGAAAATTAACTAAGTTGAATGTAATGATGCTCTAAAAATTGCAAAATCGTAGAAAAATTGTTGGGCAAAAAAACCTGCGTAACAGGGACATGTGTTGAAGATAGGACGGAAATCCTCCGCGCCAAGCAATTTACATGCAAAACATATGAATTTAGATGGGTCAACCCATTACAAGTATACCGCCTCCGGCGGTATAAAAACAGTAATAATAATAATGAGCGCTGTGATGAATTACGTAACGGAAGAATTTTCGAATCAGTTCAAAGTAACAGAATCAGTGTCCTACAATAGTCTCTAAAACCAGTTGTTGTTTGACGTTTGGTAGTGTCTGGCTGGATACTTCGACCGAGTGATGGAGCGACAGCAGATCTCATACTCAATCATCCAAGGATGTGATGTGTGATTGTCCTCATAGTGAATTCCTTGACATCTGAAATCAATTTCAACTACAAATCACAGAGCAGAATACAGTATCAGTTACAGTTATCAGTTCGAGCAATTATGGAAATAAAGGAACAAAGTTTGCGCACTATTCTTAGTTTGTTTCAAATGTCTTTAATTTTTGGCAACACTTAAGCCAAAACGTTTGCATGTACTCTCACTTTTCTGGTAAATACTGATGCTGTATGTCCAAGATTAGATCATTTCTTCCTCTGAGAAATGAATCCTTGTCGCAAAGTTGAATTCTAATTGGAGTTTGATAGGACTGGCTGATGTCAGACTTCGAATGAACAGTCCACCCAGTTTCCCGTGGAGAAAAGTCGCCTCCTTCCACGTAATTGTGCTCAGGAGGAGCCCAGAGAACCTATCAATGGAATCGTAATAAATAGAACTGGAGACATTATTGATGCTAATTACAAAGACAATGATGCTCATGCAAACAGTTTCATTTGCATATTAAAGTGTTTGATACACCATGGCTCTCAGAAACTATACGCTCCCAAAGACCACAACAAAAAAATCCGAGTTTAATGGTGGTTTATTAGCTTGCCAGGTGCCCCGTCGGTATATGGCAAGCGAACATGCCGTCGAAGGTCTAGCAACTTGCTGATTGGATGTAATAC
This sequence comes from Trissonchulus latispiculum, assembly GCA_030248195.1. Lineage (NCBI taxonomy): Eukaryota > Metazoa > Nematoda > Enoplea > Enoplida > Ironidae > Trissonchulus > Trissonchulus latispiculum. The sequence goes on from JASAND010028555.1 coordinate 31,037, forward strand.
TGTGTCTGATAAACTTATAGCCCCTAAAATTTGTTATACCAAATTCTGCCTATAAACCGGACAGACATATTTGGAAGTTGTAGTAACAGTAAGAATTCGGCGACGTAAGGCGATGTTCCGGGGAGAGCCAGACAAGGTTGGCGGCTGATTAAAGAAGGTTTCTATCTTGGCTATACCTACAAGCAGTGTGATCAGCAACATTGAAACCTTTCACACTCTCGGCAGGCGTATATTTGAAAATCCTCAACCCTTCCAACAAAGTATATGGTCCCAAACCAACCGTTGCGTCATCACTGTCTCCGTCACTACATCGACTGCCACCACCCAACTGTATCATGAGTTCGCAGTGATTCTCCATCGTGCCACATCTCCCATGGGCATCCTCGATGTCCGAGTCCCTCACCGGTCGAACTAGGAACGGTCTGAATCGATACTCGAAGTATTCACTGTCGCCGCACATGGCACCGAAGCAATTTGTTGAAATGGTCAAAATGAGAACTGTAGAAACAACCAGAACTTGGCACTTGAAGAAGCTAAAATAGATCGGTAACAAACTGTTATGTAGTTGTTTTTGCCTACCTGGTTTGAAAGCGTTGCTATACTAGAGATAGCGGTTAAACATAAATTCGCAATTCGAATGAAATGAGACTTAAACTTCTGGGTTGTTTGCTACGATTTGTTCACTTCCAATTCAATGTGACTTTGCTCTGAAATGCCTACCGATTTTACAGTTTTTAGCCCAAACATTCTTAACACTAAACAGACATTTTCTTACCACATCACTTTATGGGCTGAAGATGAATGAGGAATTTAGTCAGCAAACGTTTAGGCTGGAGCTGAACACAACCAACCATATTAGACAGCTCCAATTTTACAGATAAGGCTATGCTTAATTACTCCCAAGCCATTCCAGGAGCTTAACCCTATTTTCTATTTATCATTAAACGTTTAAAGCTTTAAACAGATTGAAATAGAAGTGGTAAATTCAGTTTAAGCTGACCAAACCCATAACTGACAAACCAGTATTTGCATTTAGAGGACATACTTGGATGGCCTTTTTAGGAAAAGTAGTCTAATTCAGAAGTTCCGCATCGTGAACATTGTGAACATGAAAGATTGTGTATACTGTAACTAGCTGACCCCTAAAAGGGGTGTGGTTCTGCGACTAAGATTTTAGAATGTAATATTTAACTTAGCGCAACAACTGATGGTGTTCCCTCAGCATTTTTAGCTTTAGTCCACACTCAGTAATCAGTCAAATGTAGCTATCCGTTTTTGATCTCTATTTTGGGCAAAATAAAACAAAACTTCCCAAATGATTTTGTCGGTTTTCAACTATTCCAGACCTGCTGCCTATTTTTAGGTCAGCAGAACCAGCTTTTTTGTTGCATCCTTTGTTGAGGAGATAAAATTAGTATGAAAATTGTAATTGAACAATCAAGCATTGAACCTAAACGGGTTGTAGACGCAGCCACAAAATTTTGGCTAAAAACTCTATGAGTTAGCTTTCTATGTTCTGCTCTGTAGTGTTCAAAAGCCAATGATAAGGGGTCCTTTATTGTCAATCGTGGTCCTGAATTTACTTATATTTTATGAACAAACTCTCCAGTCCATGTACGATTGGCAGGGATTAATTCTCTGGTTTTACGAAAAAGGAAGAATCAAAAACAGTTTTAGAGTTTAGTATAGGTAACAAATTTCTACACGTTATACTTTTTTGCTTCAGCATTGAGAAGCGTTTGTCAGATACAGCCAGTGGCCTAGTTGGATACTTGTGAACGGTTCCAATATCTGCCGAGCTCATTTGCATAAATGCTGACACCCGATAAAATGTTTCAATAGACGAAGTTGATTATGGGGTACATTGAAAACATTTGCACAATTGAAACCTAGCTTAAGTGAGAGGGGAATAATGTGTAGAAAGTCAAGAAAATTATCAAATGCACAAATACTCATAGAATGCGAAAATTAAAAAAAACAAATCAAAATGTTTAAATTTCCTATTACCACATAGTAGGCCCCCTTTGGTTAAAGAATGAGCTCACCACTATACTAGACCAATGTTAAGGATGTTGGCAGCTTGCTTTGCGAATTGTAATACAGTGCTATTCCTGTCCATTTTCCGTTTAAGTAGTTCTGCCTCCAGGCAGAACAAAAATTATCCAGGAATGCAGCTTTTAAGATTGATAAAATAAACCAGTGCACAGTAATATGTATATGATGATTAATATACAGAATTTAGGGAATAAAACAAGGTTTCATGTCACTCTGGTCAGCGTCAAGAGGTTACAAAATGTAAGAAAATAACGATTCATTGTTTTTATGGCCTTGGGTATTTTAGTTTCCACTATGGTTGTGGCGGTTGCTTCCTGCAATCCTTTTTGTATTCTGAATACAGGAAAATCTGCAGGGAAATTCCATGAAGCAGAGAGGGGTAACGACGCCCGTAGAAAAATTGCTTTAGAACCACTTTATTTCTAGGATAGGAATTTGTCGGCCTATATAAAATGAAATCTTTTGAAAATTAGAACTAGTTTTATGCAAACCATTAAAATTAGCTGCAGGTTCTGTCGAAGTGGAGCTTCCTTTGCCTAGGCCTTGAACAAATGTACGATTGCTTAATAGTTTAATAGCAACTCAAGGAATTGGCATCATATGTCTACAACAAGTTTTATATGTAGTTTATCATGAACTGCGCCATCATTTACCAAATATTCACCAATTTTATTAACAGTTCTAAAATTAATTTTGTTGCCGTATTAATTTTGTGAGACCTCAATATAGAACGGGTGGGAGAGGGTTAGAGGAGGAAATTTTTAAATGTAAGGGAAGCAGGAAGAAGCAGGAGGAGGAGCAGCAGCAGCAGGAGGAGGAGGAGGAGGAGGAGGAGGATGTCTGATTTTATGGAGTAATCGAACTATGAACGTGGTCGAGTACTCTAGCAAGAGTGCCGGCCCTAGTGCTGTTTTCTCGTGCTTTCGTTTATTCAAGGATAAAATTGGAATCTGTAATGGAATTAATAAAATAAGGCGCTAAAAATAACCAAAATTGGTCTAAAAATAGTCCGAATTAATCCATCTGCAAGAAAGAACTCTTATGCCATGGAATTATGAAGAAGAACAAAGATCAGTGATATGGAATGCATTTGTTAATTAATGTCCAAGCAGTAATTGTGTAGATTATTTAATGTTTGTCTAGTCAGAGTTGCCAGTATTCAAAAATTAAGGAAAATTCATAAATAGGGTCCAAGGTTAGTACTTAATTAGGGCATAAATCCTAGTTTTAATTATAATCTTGAGTCTACTTAAGTTCTACTAACGTGTGGCTTATTAACAATACTAATCCAGGAATTGTGAAAAAAGGGGTAATTCGGTCTTAATCCCTTTAGTAAGTGGAGTTGTTACTCCCACACAAAGATAAAAATCGACATTTAAATTAAACACTGATGAATTAGTGAGTGTCGTCCATAATTGAGTCAAGTACAGCCCTCTCCGCAAAAGTAGTACAATCACTATTGTTCGCATACTAGTTAGCAGGAAGCCGTAAACTCAAAACATGAGGTTTATGTGTCTAATTAAGTCGAAATTTAGTCGTAAAATTGCCCATAAAATGGAAATTGGCATTGAAAATAGCAAATATTGGAAGATGGTTCACTATTAGGTATGAAATAGCTAAGTACGTAGTTAGGTAGGGTTAATTAGTGATAATTAAGTGTTAATTAGGCAATAATTAGTTAATTTTAGTATTTTTAGTCAGAAAATGACTTGGGCTTATATGAAAGAGAATTTGATTCTGATTCCAAAAATCCAAACTCGACTTTTCAACTCCCAAAAATAAGAAAGTTATAAGGGAAAATGTTTTTATAAGATTATTTTTTATGTCGTAATCTTATCACTCCAAAAAGGAGTGTGCTAAAATTGGTTTTCTTTGCCAAAAAGTTAAGGCAAACCTTTTTCCTTTTTCATTGTCTGGGAGGTTGTCTACCTCCCAGACTACACCTCAGTCAGGTGTCGTTTTCTTTTCCTCTTTCTCTGCTAGGCCTCTTTCTTCCAAGGCCTAGCAGTTGTCCTCGCCTGAACTTTTGGCCGAAGACAAGGCCAACAAAGAAAAGGGAAATAAAATAGTAGGATTAGCCCAAGTCATTGGACTTAGAGGGGGCTTATCTCCTTTAATAACAATAAAAAATATTAATGTAAGTAGCTAGGTATAAGTAGGTAGGTACGTAGACTATTGTGATATAATTTTTAAGTCATAGAAAATTATGTAGTTTGTGTATTAATTCAATAAAGTTGTGAAATTTTACGAAGTTTTCCCTTTGGTTATGTTTATGTGTAAAAGAAAATTTCGCAAAGTTTCCCGAAGTTTCGGCACTGGAAATATATCAAAAATGGGTCAGTTGGGGGGCAATAATTTCAAAATCTCATTAATTTCGACCACTAATGGCCAGCTGGCTCAGCCCGCCGCTGCGCCTCACATACAAAAGGTGGCAAGCTTCTAGAAAGTTCTAGAACCTTCTAGAAGCTTTGCCTTAAAAACAAAGCAAAATTCCGCCCAACTTTCGCTAATGACCTGTCACCGAGCTGTCAGCAAAACTGTCAGCTCGGTTCCAAAATTTCTATTTCAAATCAGTGTTCGTTTGAGAGCAACCGAAAGCGGTTGCTTCCCCCTCCCCTTAATGCGCTCTCCAGTGTAGTTGACACTGCATGGGGGCGACAGCGCATTCCCCCGGTTAGGCAAAAAGTGCTAGGACTTTCAGAAAAGATTTTGAAAATTTCAACGAACACTTACCAACTAGGGCCAAATAGGTCTTCTATACCTGTGTTAACTACCGGTTTACTGTCCGGTACCAAACCGGCACTTAAATGGCGAAACGATGCAGGTTCTAATAAAGTCCTACTTAGAGTGCAACTCGCTTCGAAGAAATTAAATATCCCTAACTAAAGATGCCCTAATAAAAGAGAAATGGAGTCATAGTATTTAATAAAGGTAACTTACGGTTTTACTCGAAATCATATAAAATACGGCAGATAACAGATAATGGCACAATAGGCCGACACTCCACTACGGATGACAATACAAGACTGATTACATAAGCAAATAAGCTACATGATGTAAGCTAGATGGTTGCTGTTTGATATGGATACGTTGATCATTCACGAAAGTTAAGTAAGGTTATACCAAAGTAATTTAGGGTGGAATACAGTCAGTAAAGTAGGTTTTTAACATCATCCCCCTGGAAATGAATTTAGCGCCTGATAAATTCCAAGATAACGAGAATGCTACCGTAATTCGAGTAAAGAATAAAAAGTAGTAAAGTCCCATTTCCAACTCCGTATGAGCGGACCTAAACCGTGCAACACCGTGCGGTGCGCCATTCAGATGCCCACATAGGAGTGAAAGAAAGAACTTCAAAAGAAAGAAAGATTTGGTAGCTATTGGTAGTCAAATACAAGTAAACTCGAAACGTAGGGGTAGATGTTTCACATTGAACGTCAACTTGATAGCAATATAAGACTAACTGTAATCCAATTTAGAAAAACAAGAAACGTAAGTTCACTAAGAAGAAAGATCCCACAATAGAAAACAAGTACCCTAAAGACCACTATTAAAGAAATCCACATTCACACAAAACCACAACACACACAAAACAATCACACTTACAAGTACTTATATAGGATCCTAACAATACAAAATTCACTGCTTTACAGGATTAATATACGGCATATATTCTATACACAGTCCAAAATACAAAGTTATCTTTACAACGATGTTAATACATTTTATCTTTACAACAGTGAAAAAGAAGACAAATATAGGTTGACAATGGATCTTACTACATAACAGTAAACAGTACATGTTAACAAATAAATGTAGCGTTAAGCTAACAGTACAAAGTCAAAAACATTTCAGATTCACAGACTCAATCAGGTATAAAGAGTAGAACAGAAACTACCGTGTCAGTACAATCCATTCTAACTCAACTCTTGGGCCTTGGCATAAATGCCCTCAGCATCAATGAATTGCATTACCAAGATGGTAGTTTAAAAGAAAACAATTTCAACACAAACAAACCAAAATATACCCTAAATAAACCTAACTTAAAGATCCAAATAAGAAAAAATTCAAAAATTTAGTTTATCCGAAAGATAACAAATTTTCAAAGTAACCTAACTCACACTACTAAACTACAAAAACCACTACAAATATTCCAATTTATATATTCATCCCCTGGCAAAAAGTACGAGTGCCATCGAGTAATAAACACAAAAAATAACACATATCCTATCCTGACAAAGCCAAAAATAATCCAAAAACTATACAAAATCAAAGCTAAGTACACAAAGAAAGATAGACAGAACAGAGAAAATTCCTAACTAACTACATACTAACAAACTACAAAAAATAAAGCACAAAATACAAAGGCAAAGAAAAATTAAAGTCTGTTTATAAATGGCAGTTTAACCGTTCGTAGAGATAATGGCTGATGTAAGGCCTTGAGATTGAGCATAAAGCACCGTTGGATGGAATGCACTCGAGATGGAATATAGCTGCATAGCTGAAAAGTAAACAAGCATTCACAACCACAAAAATACTCGTAATCTAACTAAGAGATTCAAAGTTGTGTAAAGAAAGATCCAATAGAAAAGAGAAAAGATAGAGATAGAAAAGTGAAAAGAAAAGAATTTCTAAGATTTTACAAAATCACGTTTTTACAAATGACTAAAGCTTCACTCAAAAAGAAAAACTACTTAATTACACCAAACACATAAGTACACCTTGAGTACCCTTTTAAGTCCGAGTTTTTAAAGACTAAATTCAAGATAGAAAAGAAAAGAAGTTTTACAAAAGATAAGAGCTACTTTACACCAAAATGGCTTGAGCTTGAATAGGTGTTAGAATAAGGATAAAGATAAGAATAATATACTGCTCTAATCTACTGCCAATAATTACAAAGCAAACATAGAATACAGTGAAAATACAAAAGATAAACATAACAGAATTAAGAATAAAGAAGCTTTATAACAGTTTTTAGAAAAACACGAAAATTCGAAAAGTTCAACTTCAATGCAGAATTACAGAATACAGAATTAAAGAATTAGCTTGCTGGATTACGTAACAAAATACAGAACAAAAACAAACAAAAACCTAGCTACTAAAGAACATATATATAGACGCTGGCATCTTGTTTTTATTGGTCCTTTTAATATATATAGGACTCGTTTTGCCTCTTTTCAGATGCCTTAATTTTCTTTGCGTCTCTATTTACAGCATTATTCTTTTTATGGGCGTTTAGCTGTATGCATATTATTACAGTTAACAATAAACACAAAATTCAAAATACAAAATACTGAAGTAGATAAGTAAATGCCATATTAATAAAGAATCGAATAACTGTAACTCTGATTAAACATGATTAATAATAAAAACAAAACCTAAAGATCTGTTGCAAAAATATAAGAACTGTTGTATATGGTGCAAAACAATAATGCTAATAATGCTAACAGTGATAACAAACAATCGCCAACTATACATCATGAAAGTGAAACCTGCTTTATTTAGAGTCGCAGAAAATTCAAGAATTGTCATTTTGAATACAGTAAAGTCAATTTAAAATTCCAAAAATGAATAGAAATATATATATATACGTATATATATAAATATATATACATGTGTTCAAAATTCAAATTAAAAGAAATACAGAACTAGTAGTGGTGTAGCACCAGGTTACATGACCACCACTGAAATTTTTACGTCCACCACCAAACCAATAATGTTCGTATAATGTGCTAACAAATTTCCTAAACACAAAGAAAGTCAGTGGCACAAAAACGTAAAACAAATAAGTGAGAACAAAGCTAAAATGAAAAATTCGGGATGCTAAAATAAACCAAAAATGTTAGCTGAAACAAGGAAATGCTACAAGTTATAGGATGCAATGCACATAAGCAATAATGGAAGGGTAGTGAAATTATAAAGACTTTTACCCAAATTCGTAGGTAGGGAAAATAGCCGAAAAATTGGGGGACGGGGTTCGAATGTACCGGCGGAAACGTGTTAGGCAATAACAAAATGTGTACAATAGGAAAATTGGAACAAAATTTAGAAGAAAAAATCGCTCATAGTCCTGGTAAATTTTTGTAGCAATGAATTTTATTGTTATGGGTGCTGTAGCCGCGGTCTTCCCCACATGCCAATCTGTCTGGTCAATCGTCTTCCCTGTATCCCCCACGGGAAGGCCAGAGTCCACCCCCGGTCCCCCACGGGACAGTTCCTCAGGGAAGCAGCCTTCGGAAGGGCCAGAATCCTGATCCGGTCCTCCTCGAGCCAACTTCCCACAAAGGGTCTCCGGTAGAGGTTCTGACCGAACCCCCGGGGGCAAGAGGGAGGACTGACCTTCGTGCGGCCCCTGAACCCAAACATTCTTAGTCTCAGCAGACCCCACGGGGACCATTGGCAAATCTTCAGAACATTCTGATAGAATAGGCGACATAGCACCTTCATCTAATACTTGCTGTTTTGGCGGTTTTGGTGGTGACTCGGGCAACTGGAGTCTTACCCCCTCTTTTGAATTGTCTTGGGGTTCGGGAAAAGTTTCAATCATCCCCACACGAAAAGGAACAACCATCTGTGTAACTTGCTGTTGGGCAGGATTATTTTGTACACAAGCAGACATTTTCACATTTGAAGTTACCACAGAATTTTGGGTGGTCTGATGGGAAGCGCCAGCAAAACCCGCATAGTAATCCCAAGGTCCCACCCTCACAGGAGCCACCGGAGCCTGAACCTGGTGTTGCGGATATGCGTATGCCGACTGGCCATAATGCGTCACCGGAGATGGGGCCTGATAATACCGTTGCTGAAATTTATGGGCATGACCATAACAGGAGTGGCTCTCTATGTAATGTAACCCAATTGGCATGGAGCGGGCTTTATAATCAGGAGGGGCACGAAACGGGTATTTATCCCAACACCTTTCCGATGGGTGACCCATTCGCTTACAAAATTTACAAGGAGACCCCAACTTTTTCTTTCTATCTTCGTCCCACTCCATAAGCTTCTCCTGGATTTGTTGCTCAACAAACTGCTTCATTTCACGTATTTCCAGGCACGAACCGCCCACAGGACTCTTCGGTTTTTCCGGAATCGGAGTGACATCTGTAGATAGGGTCGCTGGATCATTCTTTACCATGGCCTCAGCAGAATCTTGATAGCGCGGCATTGCATAGCAAAGGCTATCTTCTTCAGAGGGTTTTGAGTTCCGGGAATCTAATATGTCAATAATACGTAGAATTTGATCCATCGTTGGAGACTGATTAACGAAAAGCGGAGCCAAAGCGCTAATATACGTATTATCTGTAATGCCAGAGAAAAGCTGCTGTACACATTGTAACTCACGTTCCAGTGGGTCGTCCGGCCAAATATCCAACGCTTGAGCCTGCAGTTCCGAAATGTAGCGGCGAACTGACTCTCCTTTCCGTTGGATCCTCCTGGCAAAACATACGTATCTGTTTCGAATAGACACCTGGGGGCGGGGAAACTGACATTTCAGCAAGCGGACAAAACCATCGAAAGTTTCAGCAACTCCGGGTCCACAACGCGAAGCATAGATCAAAGCTTTTCCAGTCAGTTTATTAAACAGGAGCCGAGCCCATTGTTCCGGAGGAATTTGATAAATGGAAACGGCGGATTCAAAATTTGGGAGCCAGTCCTCGAAATACATCCTGTCGGGATCAAATCGTGGAATATCTCGAAGAATATCATTGTACATCCGGCATAGAAAGGCATCCTGTTTAGCTAAAGACGTATCAATGGTCTGCATGGTGGGCGGGATCGGATGTTCCGCATACGAACGAGGTGAGAGAACAGGACTAGGCTGTGCAGATATGAATCTCGTAGGCTGTTCCAGTGGAATTCCATAATATTTGTCCAAATTTTGCACTTGTGGCCGCGTCTGCCCCTGGTGGGCCCCTCCCAGACCCTGGCCGGCACTCACAACGGGGATCCAAACCGAGTTTTGAGGCCGCACAGGGACCGAGGACCCCGGGCCAGGAGTAACCACGGCACTTTGAGCAACAAAATCGCAAGGGACCAAACAGTGCGTATTGGCATTTGGTCCAACTTGGCCGCCAGACGTCCTTGGAGGGGAAGTCGGTTCAGAAATTTGAGCCTGGGGGAAACCATAATCAGATGACCTCGTATCAGCCGACAATGAGGCAGGCAGAGCGAAACTCCTCCCTCCGAGCGATGGAACATTAGGACCTGGAACAGCGAACGAGGGACGCTGACCCAGCTGAGTGATATAATGGGGTCCGGAGAACTTCCCCCGTCCCACCCCCAAAGTTTGAAAATTTTGCATAGATACAGCAGAAGGACTGGGTGTTGGGGCCACCGGGAAGGGACGGGGCGAACCCCGACCCAGCCCAGACAACGATGGACGTGGGGACCCCCCTCCCCCCGAACTGGTGCTGGGTTGGGGGTGGGCACCCCCTCCCCCCAAACTCGTAGTTGGTTGGGGGAGATTCCCCCCAACCCCCGAACTGCTGGGGACGACGGCAGACTGAGACATGACAAAACTACTATCAACTTCGGGTGCCTGATGAACAGGCAAATTATCAAAAAGAAAAACTTTTTCTGCTAATTGTTTTGATCTGGCACGAGTATGAGGAGGCGAAAAAATAGGCATTTACCGCATCTCACGGTCGCCAATTTGTAAAAATGTAGTTGTCGCCTGTACTGTTAATAAAAGAAACTTGACTAATTTACTGCAGGTTCACAATCGGTAGTGTATGCCTACAGCTCCTCCTCGTGCCTATCAGACAAAACCTAGTTAAAACTAGCGAAATTAACACGATACTTTAATCTTAAATTTACACGAAATTATTAAGTAACATTTTCCATAAAATACAAGAGAACAGCACAATCGAATATTTTGACAAACAACCCAAAATTATACCAAATCACAACAAATAGTCTCAGCTGCCGTCGCTACAATTAGGATCCCAGAACCCAACCAGCTACACCTAAACTTCAACCAAGACTGACTAGTTTACTACACTAATTGTCAGCCATACTGTGAAGCTACCCAGTAGCTAAGTCTAATTTGCATACACTGTTCGCTTAGAATTTTCCTTCAAGTCAAATAGAAATAAAACCAGTTTTAGAGCAATATTCCACAGAAACCGCCCCCCAACCGGTTCTTGCGACGCAAACTTATGTTCAACATCCAACTCCTTCTACACTGCAGGCTACAGATGCATCGTTGGCAAAGCATGATGCTTCTCTATACAGAATGTATATTGATATTCTACGTGATATTCCTAGATTTGACCCGGACAAGATGTACTTGGAGGAATGGCTCCCAAATTTCAGATCTGCAGCAACAATTCACAGGATTCCATCTGAACAGTGGGCAAGGTTACTGTTCAACAAGCTGACGGGAAAGGCCCTGATTTATGCCTCCCGCTGCGGACCTGGTGTCGCGGATACTTTTGAGGGATTTGTCAATCTGCTGAAGTCCCAATTCCCACGACCACAACTGTCAATCCGGGACAGATACGTATCTTTTGCTAGAAGGGTCCAGCGTCACGGGGAGTCGGTACGTAGATATATCTCGGAGTTACAGGCCCAAGCCATTTCCATCTGGCCGGACGATGCCTTGGAACGTGAACAGCAATGCGTTCAGCAACTTTTTGCAGGAATCACGGACAAAACCTACATCAGTGCCTTGGCTCCGCTTTTTATTGACCACGCCCCCACTATGGATCAAATCTTACGTATAATTGATAAATTGGATTCCCGGGACACAAGACCCTCCGAAGAAGATAGCCTGTGCTATTCCATGCCTCTATATCAGGTATCGGCGGACGACATGGTTCAAAATGATTCCAATCCAAATTCCAAGCCTGCCGTGGAAAAACCCAAGGATTTGGCGGGTGGAATCCGTATGGAGTTGCGGGAAATGCGCGATTGGGTGGAACAGCAGATCCGGGACCGGTTCAATCAGATGGAAGAAGAACGAAAAAGGAGATTGGGCCCTGTCTGTAAGTTTTGCAAGAGGAAGGGGCACCCTCCAGAAAAATGTTGGGACAAATATCCTGAATTAGCCCCCACAGATTATAAAGTTCGCCCTTCACCTCGGGGGGTCAACTACGTGGGGGATGGGGCGTACGTATACCCCCAACAGTACCAGCTTGCACAGGGGTATTATCAGCCGCCTGTTCAGGCAACCTATTATGAACAGCCTACATACGTATATACTCAGGCTCAGGCTGCCCCACAGGTGGTTCAGCAAGCCTCTCAACCGGCGATGGTCCCAGTCCAGCAGCCAATGCAGTATCAATATCAGGCTCCGGTGCCCCAGCAGGCGCCCCCACAGGCTCCTGCTCCCGCTCGGGCGCAGGCACCTGCGGTTGTGACCTGCTCAAGAACACCGGTTCCACTCGTACAACAGTCGGCTGTTCAGGTTGCTCCGGTTCAGGCGGGTCCCCCAGTTTCATATTCGGGTTTTATTCAGGGTCCCACTCAAAGTCCGACTATTTCAACTGTCCAAATTTCTGAACCTGCTCCTGTTCAACAAAATCAAGCCCCGGTACGAACTCAAGTCCCGGTGCAAAGTGTACCTTCCCAGGAGCAGGTTATGCAAATTTTGTCCCCATTTCATGTTGGTATGATTGAAGCCTTTTCTGAGCCTCCTGCTCAAACATCTGCAACATCTGCTCAAACACCTGCAACATCTATCCGAACTTCCGTCCATGTGTTTGGCGCAGAATCGCTTTCTGGCGCATCTATGGTAGAGGACAGGTTTGTACATTTGTTTAATGTTGCGACACAGAACGTGGTCAAATTGGCTTGCATCCATTTGGCTACTACCACGTTCATGATTTATGCCTTTTTATGGCTTATGTTTTTATTTACCCGAAAATCTCTGTATTTTCAAGATCAAAAGGAGACAGGACTTTTGCATTCACTGCTATCTCCTGAAGAGATTTGTACCGACTGGTTTTCGAATCCAAAAGCTCAGTCGGCGGCAGTTATGGCCATAGATACTGTCGTGCCCCCGACCTCGGAGGTATGGGCGCCTGCCCTTATCTCCTCCCAAAATTTTGAAAATTTATATTTTTTCGAGCCTCTTGAATTTTTTATTCAAGAAAGTAGAGTTTTGCCATATGCTGGGGTAGTGGAGCCTACGGGCAATAAATTTCAAATTTTGGCGACAAATCCTACCTCGACAGCTGTGCGTCTTCCGAGGGCCACGATTGTCGGCTCAGTCGAACCTGCGGCTGATTACTGGGCTCAGGATACCCAATTCTCGGTTCCGCTGGTGGTGTCTCAAGCCCGCGCAAACTTGTACCCGTTGGGTCACGAAATGCTGTTTGCCGTGGATGTACGTATGGGGGCGCCCCCACCCCGGGTGGAGTTACCTTTTGATATGTACGTACGTGAAAATACTCTTGAAAACGACATTGTCTTTCACTGTGAAGAGGGAGAAGATTTAGTCCATGATTCCGAAATGTTTTCTCAAAAGGATGAAATTGATGAAAGTGGGGTTTTTTCTGCGGATCCCTTGCCTCCCCTAAAAGAGTGGGTAAGCGGGGAGGGTGATGTAGAACTAGAGGAGCAGCCTCTAGAAGTGGTTTCAGGAAAAGCTGCTCTGATCAAGGGTTTTTCGTCTCCCCCTGACCCTGAAGAATGTTTGAAGGAGGAGGTGGGTCCGTCTAAAGAGGGGGTAAAACCCCCTATCCCTGAGACACCCCAGCCTCTGAAATCGTGTTTGTTTGAGGGGGGCGACCTTGCGCCTCTCCCCTCGGGTTTTTCTACTCGTCTACCGTTGGTCCCAGTGGCTTTTGCCGAAGAAGTGGATTTCTGGGTTCAGGACACGCAGGAAGGTCAGTCCTCTCTCCTCCCAGCAGGGGTTCGGTCAGAGCCTTTGCCGGAAGCTCTTCATGGGAGACTGTCCCAAGGAGGATTGGATCAGGATTCCAGTCCGTCGGCGGGTTGTCTCCCTGAAGGGCTGGGCCCCGTTGAGTCGGAAGTGGATTCTGGCTTTCCGGTAAGCCCGCAAGGAGAGACGATTGAAGCGTCTGAGCAGCCGGTGGGAATTGCCACTACTGGTCCACAAGTTCGTCCGTGGGTAAGAAAATCTTTAGTTAGGAAAATTCACCGGCTGAAAAATCAAATAGGTAGGAAAATTCAAATTGTGAACCGGCTGAAACCGTTCTACCACGACAAATAGTTCCCCCTCCCCCTCTTGGTTGTGTTGTATATGCTGTATCTTGTGTCCCTACCTATGAATTTATGTCGAATTTTTATGAAAAACTATTATTTCTTTGAATATTTAAAATTTTATTGATTTTTGTATACTATCAGAACAAATTACGTTTATAGTACCGAATTTTCGGTTTAAATTTTCCTTGCTATTCTCAAATTTTTATGTCCAAAGTCTCATTTTCTAGAGATTCTAAAATTTCAAATATTGAATGTGTATAACATCTGCTCTTAGGTTATCTTTGCTCACTTTTCTTTAATTTTGTAACCCCTCTATTATTGCCGTATACGTATGTTGTGACTTGGGTTTTTCTTGTTTTAGCTTCCTGATTTTTGTTTATTTTAGCATCTTACCCTACCTTTTTTGTTTTTAACACTGTATACGTATATAACCTATGTGTATGATCTCACTTTTTGTTTCGTGTTTCACTTATTTTTTATGTTTTAGGCGCATTAATTTCCGTGTGTCTGATTCTTTGCTTTTGGTGCGGTGTAGAGGTGGTGGATATTTGGTGGTCCTGGAATTTGGTTGTTGGGAGCTACCAGGGAATCGGGTACCGCCCGTGGTCTAGGATTTCCAGGATTTTCACGGCGATTTGGACCTTTTGTATAAAATTTGTATTATAATAGTTTGCGTACGTACGCTTTGGTTGCACTGCGTTTCTTGTTTGTCGTTTACGTACGTATAACGGAAGGTCCAGGAGATAGCATGAGCAACTGAAATTTCGGCAGAGCCGGCGCTGATGCGGCGTTGTTGTTGTTGTCAGGGGGGTGTGTTTTTCTGTGCCCTTGTGAGGGGTTGTGTTGACCGGTTGTTTTTACCTTTTTCTATGTTTTGTAAATTAACCTAATACATTGTTAGGAGGTTCTGGTTGGTCCCTATGGGGGTGGTGTTTTCTGATAAAATGGTCATTTATATGACCTGATTTAATTATTGTACGTATATAAACACTCTTGGATGAAATTTACATGATTTAAATTTTTAGATACGTATGTTTTACATATGATTTTTATGCCTTATTGGCAGTCACATTCTCAAAAGTTCATTTTTAAATTGAATACGTATGTTCGTCATTGAGCTTGTTAGAAAAAGTGTAGTCTAAATTCATAGATGTATGTTTAAGCCTAAATGGCTAGAATTTTCTTAGAAATTGTAGAAGTTTTCCTAGATTGTATAAATTTCCTTAGTTCCATGATTTCTAGTATGGGATGGGTCTGTTTTGTAGGGGGTATTTGTTTACCTCGTCCAGTTGGTGTTTTCCGGAACCTCCTACACTGTTGTTTTAAATTTTTGTCTCGCTATTTTTACCATTTTATCTTTGGTTTTTAACTTTTTGTCACTAAAAGTCACAACATTTCACCTCTAGGCAATAGTTCTGGGGTTACTTTTATTTTTTTCTCCCGCCTCTCGTGTGGTGCTGCGGTTACGATCCCAATCCCCAGATTAGGATTCTGAGAAGCGTGGAGAATAACATGCGGCACTTACACAAAGATTCCGTAGGTTTGTCAGCCGTTTTTTCCTTGATAGGGAACTGTCAGCGTTTCTTCCTCTGGGATTAGGATTCCTGGGGCGGGAAACACTGGCCGTTTCCCTCCTTAAATTCATAGGTAGGGCTAATATGTACTAAGCTGGTAGTAGATATGTATTGTGTATGGTTGTGGTTTCTTTCGTTGTGATGTATACATTGTTGTTTACGTAGGTTGTTTTTATATTGCTGATCATTCCCTTTGTTGCTAATAAAAGTACATTTTTGTTGCATTTATCTTGTGTATGTAAGTATGAATATATGTGTCCCTCCCGTCCCCCCTCAGTGAGCCTAGGTTCCCTGCATGGATCGGTGGTCCCTGCCCGGCTGTTCCTTTGGACGGATGGCACGCCGGAGGTTTGGGGTGACTGGCGTTGTGTGGGCCCTGCCTTGTTGGGCATGGTTTTACGGTTATCCGGTTGTCCGGGTCTATGGTCCTACGGTTATCCGGTTGTCCGGGTCTATGGTCCTATGGTTATCCGGTTCTACGGTTCTGGTCCCTGGGTGCTCTCTAGTTCTTGGAGAGTTCTAGCCTCATGGGGGGCGGCTCTCCAGGAGCACTGGCGGGACGGGTTGGTTGTTATCTGTGACATCGTACCGGTGATTGCGGGTTTTTGTGTGGTTAGCTCGGTGGTACGAGCTTCTTAGAACTTTTGTATGGGTTGTGTGGTTGCTTGGCATCGTGCCTTGAAGGTGTTGTCGGTGGTTCCCGGTGGTAGTGACGTTGGGTGGACTGTGTGCGGGTACATCAGCGGTTGGCTGTGGGCGTGTTTTGCCCATATTTGACTGTTTATTCGCCTGAACTATCCTTTCCTGGGACTAGGCTCGCTGTTGATTGTCCTCTGTTCCCCATATATATATGTTGTCTTTTGCTGATATCTTCAATGTGGTGGGGGGAGGATCTTTGTATTTAGGGATATGTGTGGGTTGGGGGGAGCTTTGGGGTGAAATTTATTTTAAATTCTGTTAAACTTTGCTGTTCTTCTTACTTTCTTTGAACGTCGGAGGTTTCGGATTATTTTTATTAGGGGCGCTCGCTACCTTGGCTGGGCCATTGTACTGTTTTGAATTCTTTTTCTTTTCTTCGTTGTTCTACTACCAGCTATAATCATGTTGTATTTTACTCATTTTTTGTTCTTTTTCGGGTTCTAACTGTCTGGTTTGTGTTTCACTTTTCTGTCCTAAAATGAACACGGTACTTTTTTCTTTCAAAATTCTTTCTTCTAAAATTCTTGCCATCTTGTTACTGCCATGATGTTGCCAGCATGACGATTCGGTGCTCCTTTATATCTTGTGCTTTATTACCATTGTGCTTTATCCATAGAATCTACCTTTATCTGGCATTGTTCATAGTCTATATTGTCCGGTTAGTCTGTATAGTGGGGTGAATCATTAGGTTACTTCTGTCTGAGGTTTGGGAAATTTTTGTTTTTTCATCGTAGTTGGCCTGTGTATATATTTGTCTGTCGTCGCCGTCCGGGTATGTTTGTCGTCTGTGTGTGTTGTATGTTGTCTGTCGTCAGTTGTGTTGTTTGTCTTTGTTTTTTCTTTATCGGGGCAAGCACCGGTAGTGGGCCCGTGTGTGTGTTGTGGTGCTTTGTTCTCATTGTCAGCCTCTGGAGAGGTTCTCCAGTGTAGTTTTACGGTGTCTTTCGAAATTCTCACACGCGTTTTATCAAACTAGTACCTAAGATTTGTTTTCTAACCTAAATTTTATCCTACTAATAATACGCGTACCGCGGCGAGGGCGCGCGGGCCAAAGAGGGGGTAATTTGTGAAATATTCGTTAGAAACAATATTAATTTTGTAAATTATTTTATGAATGATGATACTAAATTCAAATCTTAGCTACGTCAGTAGTTTTTCAAAATGGAGTCACTTTTATGAGAAGTTGGGGTGTTCAGTGGTTTGGTTGTGTTAAAAGCGTTACCGGTTGGGTTTTTTGGGTCCCCTTGTATTTCGGCAGCTGAGACTTTGCATCATTGTGGTACAGTTTTGTAGTTGAGTTTTGGATATTGGTTGTAGCTAATTTCATATGTTTTAATGGAAAATGTTGTCTTATAGTTTGGTGTAAATTCTTAGATTAAAGTATCGTGTTAATTCTGCTATTTTTAATTAGGTTCTACTAGATAGGCACGAGGAGGAGCGGTAGGCATACACTACCGATTGTGAACCTGCATAGTCATTAGTCAAGTCTCGTTTATTAGTCATGAAGCACCAGTACAGACAGTAACTTTCTTTTTTACAAATTGGCGACCGTGAGATGCGGTAAATGCCTATTTTTTCGCCTCCTCATACTCGTGCCAGATCAAAATTATTAGCAGATAAAGTTTCTCTTTTTAATAATTTGCCTGCTTTTCAGGCACCTGAAGTTGACGACAACCTTGCTATGTCTCAGTCTGCCGCTGGCCCCAGCAATTTGGGGGTTGGGGGGGATCTCCCCCAACCAACTACGAAGTTGGGGGCTGGGGGGACACCGCGTCCAACGTTATCTGGGTTGGGTCGGGGCTTGCCTCGTCCCTCCCCAGTGGCCCCAACACCCAGTGCCGCTGCTGTAAGTGTACAAAATTCATATAGTGGGGGGGGGGGGGGGGGGGGGCTCCCGGTTCCCGCTCCTGCGGGGCGGGGGGGCGGGGGGTGGGGGGGGGGGCCCCCTTTATATTTTTGGGGTGGGGGGGGGGGGGGGGGTTATACGGCTATGTTGCATCAAACTTTTGGGGGGCCAATGGTTGCAGTCACAGAGCAGTCCCCTATGCCGGTTGGGGGGGTTGTTTCCCCCACGGGTGTGGTTCCTCCCCCTCAAATTTCAGCTGATCTCGCTCCGGAGGTTCAGGCCCAGTGGGCTGGAGTTGACCCTACAACTCTCCGGATTGTACGTGAAACGACTGTTCAAGATGTTGAGGGGGCAGGTCCCCATTTGGTTTCGCGTTATGGTGTGTCGGTCCCGTCCGAAATTCGGGTCCGTACAGTAAGAACTATCTCGGCTGAAAATTCTTCAGAAACTTCAGTTCAAGCTGTAGGTCCGGTAGGGTCTCAACTTGTTTCTCGTTTTGCGTTACCGGCTCCCCTATCGGCGGATACGTGTCAGTCAGATTTTCCGGTGGGGAGGGCTCTTCCGGAAGGGGGAGGGGGCTTTGCCTCTCCCTCAGATAATACGGTTGTGCAGGCTGGTACGGGGGGAGAACAAAATTTGGCAGTTCCTTCAGCCCACTCCGCCCCCAATGCCACCTCTCTGTCCTCCAATGAGCGATTCATTGACAGTGCCTATCAGAGGGTCTTGAGTCCCGCCCAAAATTTGGGGGACCCCCATGGAAATTCTCAAGGATTGACCGGCGTCGTCACGGATACGCATGATACGCACTTGATTCCGGTGGGCTATGCTGGAGCGATTTATACGCAGTCCGTCCCATTGAATCAGCCCGTGGGTGGCTCGGTCCCACAGGAAAGTCCCTCTGAATACGCCTCCCCCCAGTCCCAAATTCCAGTGCCGACTCCCCTCCCAGTGACGTCTGGTCCCCGAATCGATCCAAATCTAATTATGGTCCGATCAGATTCACAGGATTGCATTCCAGTGCCGCCGTGCTCACATGATGCAGTCGGCATTCCGGGACCCTACCTTCCGAAATCTCCTGATGAAATTTATCCTGTTGTACCGGATCCAGCTACCTTAAATCCGCCTGTGGTGTCTCCTGAATTTTATGCCCGTGATACTACGCAGGGGGGCCCCACCTACCTGACCCTGCGGCCGAATACGTACGGCTATCATCTGTATCAGGGGGCGTGCATGGCTGGCCCTCAGCCCGGGTTGGAGCGCCACATGCCTCAAGTCCGACATATTCCTGATCCGACATGTGAAAAAGTAGATCGATATGCTCTGAAATTGCCCAAAACATTTCAATATGACGTTCTAGAAAGACAAGTTCACGAAAATCCTACTGTTCATGAATTGGAACGTTCAGGCATGTGGACTCCGACCCGGCAAGATTTACATGGAGCAATACCGAATCCGTACATGCCTGGGCCGCCGCCCCCTGACCCAGATGTGGACGCCTACTATTTGGCCGCGGAAACGGTAGCCCACACCCAGACGTGCGATTTTGTGACTCAACATACGGTGGTCACCCCTGGCCCGGAGTCCTCGGCCCCTGTGCGGCCCCAAAACTTGGTTTGGATCCCGGTTGCGGGTGCCGGCCAGGGGCTGGGAGGGCCCCCCCAGGGGCATACTCGGCCATCAGGCCACAATTTGGGTCAAAATTCTGGAATGTCGCAGAATCAGCCGACCAGATTAGTTTGTCCAGATCAGCGACCTGTTTTGCAGCCAAGAATGTCACAGGCTCAGATATCGAATCCCCCTCCCTCTCCTTCTGGCCAAGTTGCAGTGAGACATCCAGTTCCTCGCTTGACGGCTGCTCCGCCTCCCAATCCTCCAATTCCTGTTTCGGTACCAAAAGTCGCCCCCCAACCGGTTCTTGCGACGCAAACTTATGTTCAACATCCAACTCCTTCTACACTGCAGGCTACAGATGCATCGTTGGCAAAGCATGATGCTTCTCTATACAGAATGTATATTGATATTCTACGTGATATTCCTAGATTTGACCCGGACAAGATGTACTTGGAGGAATGGCTCCCAAATTTCAGATCTGCAGCAACAATTCACAGGATTCCATCTGAACAGTGGGCAAGGTTACTGTTCAACAAGCTGACGGGAAAGGCCCTGATTTATGCCTCCCGCTGCGGACCTGGTGTCGCGGATACTTTTGAGGGATTTGTCAATCTGCTGAAGTCCCAATTCCCACGACCACAACTGTCAATCCGGGACAGATACGTATCTTTTGCTAGAAGGGTCCAGCGTCACGGGGAGTCGGTACGTAGATATATCTCGGAGTTACAGGCCCAAGCCATTTCCATCTGGCCGGACGATGCCTTGGAACGTGAACAGCAATGCGTTCAGCAACTTTTTGCAGGAATCACGGACAAAACCTACATCAGTGCCTTGGCTCCGCTTTTTATTGACCACGCCCCCACTATGGATCAAATCTTACGTATAATTGATAAATTGGATTCCCGGGACACAAGACCCTCCTCTTTTTTTCAGAGAGGAACTTGATGCAAGATTTCTGTGTTACAGCTAATTTCTCCAAGGAAACTCTAACACTATCCATATCAGCAGGAAACAACTCAACAGAATCAATTAGAATCTTTTCTGAGCTGAACGTTTTCTGAAATTTGAAAGCAAAATGAGCCACGCATGGACACTTCACTTTTAGTTTTCCAATTACAAAGTTTGCAAATTACAGGTGACGATTCCTTGTTTAGTCAACATCTCAAATTACCTATAACCTCTGGTAATCAGGAACTGTATTTTTGGAACAACTGCCTGTAGCACTGTCACCAGTGAAATTGATTTCGTTCGCGACTGAATAAGACATCTTGTTTAGGCTGTAAGCTATTTACGTAGGTAGGGAGGCAGGTAGCTTTTAGGTATATTTTAATTAAACGTTCATAGTCTACCTAGAGTTTACGTGCAGCTTAGGTAATCCCCTTATGTCTTACTACATAGTCCCCTGGGGCCGATGTTATCAAACTTGGGTTTTCTGAAACCCGGGTTTCGTAGTTTTTAGGGTTAACCCTGAAATTATGAGGTTGGGTTAACCCTGGGGTTAACCCAATGTTATCAAACAATTTTGGGGTTGGGTTACAGAAACCCTCTTTTATTGGGGTTAACCCCGAGTTAACCCTGAAGTCCATTTTGACTGATCTACCCAAAATTTACCCCAAAAATAGTTGTGCTGTTTTGTTTATATTTTTGAAACTTGAAGTGGAAAGGGTCTCCCGAGCGAACCCCATAAATTACTCAGAATAAAACCCGGGTTTCAGACTCAACCCTCCTCATCGAGTAGGGTTGAAATTTGGCCATTTTAATCCCAATTTAACCCTAGTTTTTAAACCCGGGTTTCATGATAACACTGGGTCTAAATTTAACCCCAATTTAACCCAAAACCCTGTTATGAAACCCGGGTTTCAAAAACCCAGTTCTAACCCAACTTTAATTCCATCGGGTTTGGGTTAATAACCCATTTTTAACCCGGGTATAGCTTGAAACCCGGATTTCGGCCTTTGATAACATTGGCCCCTGTAGTATGATTTTTGAAACTTTAAAAGTAAGCAAATAAAACTTTAAAAATAGAAATAGCTGTTGATTCCACTATCCAATTAATATCAGCTCTTCTATACATCCTACTTGCTATCCGCCAACAAGGATCTGTGTATAGATTTAAGTTAATTTCAGGATCTGTTGACATTAAGGTGTGCTCAGGTTGTCCGACTTGCTATGTAGTAATATTTGCAAGAAACTGTTCATTTGCAACAACAAATATCTTGTTATCTGATTATAGGAGAAGTCCCAGAAAGCTGGCTAACTGTGCAATTAATGATCAATCCAATTAAAGGGTAGACTCTATTTTTGCCGACAAGAGTAGTACAGGATGGATAATGACGTTTTGAATGCACCTCGTCTTTATCTGTCCGGCAAACATAAAGCAACTTTAGAAGAGTATATATCTTTCTTTCCCTTTATTTTGCTCGGGCTTAAAAACAGTTACACTCTTCAAAATCTCGTTCGCCCATGTAATATATAGGTTTCTTCGATTAATAGCAATCTGTGATACCTCTGAGATAACGGAGCTCTAATTTTGGAAAACAATTTTGTAATAAACCGTTCCTGGAAACCGGACGTGTAGTCTAAAGCTGCGAAATTTATTAGTTCAGGATTACTCTCGATGATAAACAGGCTAAGACGTTCAACACCAGACAACTCTACTCATAACGGAACTAAATCCTGGTCTTCCGTCCTAAGCCAAGATTTAAGTCAATTCCCTATCTAAATAGGTGCTAAAGTTCCCAAGCCAACGAGCGTAGACAGTGGGCACTTTCCAATGCGCGCAGAACGGGTGCATTTTTAAACCAACGCCCGTGTGCAGTGCAGAGTGCAACTTCCAGCAGTGCGCGTACACAGGATGCACTTTCTAAATTCGGCCACAGAGACTTGGTTTTAAATCGGGGCCAAGCCGGCTGACAATGGCAACGGCAGGATCGGGCCGGGCAGGTCCAGCTTCCAACAGAACAAGCCCGGCTCCCACAGGTGGACAAGGGGGGAAAGGGGGGAAATTTCCCCCCCCCCTCGCGAAGTCGCCCACAAGGGGTCGCGAAATTGCTCCCACAAGGGGTAAGAAAATTGGCCACAAGGGGTCAGAAAATTGCCCACAAAATAGGTTTTACGACTAAAATTTCCAAAAATTTTCCGGCTTCGCCGGAATTTTTCACTTTAAATTACTATTTTTAGCTAAAAAAACATCTAAAAAACGTGTTTTCGCTTAAAAATTGCTGTTTGCTAAAAATAGGCTAAAATAGCTTAGAAATCGCTTTCAAAAGTACACCTAAGAAGAATCGCTCTCACAAGGGGTACCCAAATTTGCTTCCACAAGGGTCAGTGAAATTTGACCTCCCGTTCAGGCATGCCGGCCCCACCCTGCCAAGCCTTGACATTATTCGAAATCAATTTCACATTTTCTAACCTCAAGCGTTCCTATTATTTTGCACTAAGGGGGGGCTTGCATGCACTAAATTATTGTGGCCATTTTAGTTGTTTTAGTTGCATATTGGAACACCGGGGTGAGATGGCTGTAAGAAAATAACGGTTTGAACGTAGCTGCATAAATACGTCATAATTTGTATTTTAGGTCTTCAAATTTCAAATGCATCACAATGACAGCACTATATGTAATTTTTATAAACTGAAGCGATTTAGTGATGGCTCTTGTGGCTGCAGTTGCAGCAGCACTGTTGTTGTTGCTGCTGTACCCGCAAAAGCATTTTCCATCGAAACTTCACCAGCTTTCCTTTAATGCAGCTTCGTTCAAGCGGTCATTTTTTACAGCCACCTCACCCCAGTCAGTGCTCCGGTAGTATTCTAATACGCATGAATGGAATTTTTCGGGTCGGAGGTTCTGCGGTGACACGTCTTAGTTTCGTTCGTTCTTTCATTTGTCTCAATATATTTGAGAGAATATGTACTGTAGAGCACACGGATGCGACAGTGCGGTTGGATGTAAGATTTAAAATGTCAGAAATGCTTTTATATAATTTTTTCAATTTCATTTAATTTAAATTTAATTAAAATTTCATTTTAATTTAATTTAGGGACGCACAGAGCCGGACCAGGACCAGGCCCTGAAATTTTGGGCACAGGCCCGGCCGGCTAGAAATCTAATCATGGGTCGGCCACGCCATGATCTCATTTCTACTTGGAGTTACTTAGGGCCTTCTCAAGAAAGGGTAGAGTAGAGTTAAAGTTAACTCGATGCTTTTCATGAAAGAGTTAAAAGAGGGAAGGTCAAGCTTGAGTGGAGCTAAAACGAGTTAAAACAGTTAACTTTAACTCCACTCTACTCTACTCTAGTCTATCCTTTCTTGAAAAGGTCCTTGGTTATTTCTGCTTAGCTCACTGATGTACATTTTCCCTCAATTTGGATTGTGTTGTTTATGTATCAGCAGTACCGTATGCCGGTATGTATTAGCATCATGGGATGGGGTTAAAGTCTCACCGCCCTCGTAAATCTGGAGCTTACCTCCCCAAAAGGTGTCACTCACATCTCCCCAAAATCCTCTCTTCCGGTTTCGGGGGGGGCACTGAAATTGCTGTCCACTTCCAACTCAGCTTTAGCCCGTCCCCCCACCCATGCCGTCTTCTTTTGCGGGTCGGCTGAGGTCTAGGATGCAAAATGAGAATCATCGCTGATGCTAGAAGAACACCGTCTAAGGTGGCTGAGATAACCCAAAGGTACAAAGCAGAGTTTGTAAGCGGACAACATTTTTGTTGTCTGCATCCGCCTTTATCCACGTCCACAAAGTCCACATTAGTACAGAAATATTGCACTTATATGTGTATTTATTTATTTTTTATTTATTTATATATTTATATTTATTTATTATTTTATTATGTTATACACTTATAATTATATATAATTTCACATATTTTATTCCGTTTGTTGAATTAATACAATACAATCATTCATTAACCTAGGGTCGGGTCCTGGGGGGTCTTGTCCCCAAAACATTTTCAGGGGGGCTTGTATCTCAAGAATAAATTTGTAAAATTTTTCGAAAAATTAACTCTAATTTTATCAAAATTGTAGAAATGTGGTTGCTCAGTGTATTACTAAATGGATAACTAATAAAGAAAAGTGCAGGTTCTCGCTCGGTAGTGTATGCCTAGAAACTATCTCCTCGCGCCTATCTACGAAAATACGGAAACTAGAAATTAAGGGAACACGATACTTTTACTTCGATAACTAAACTCACTATACAGTTTCATAATTTCCAACAAAATACAAAATTCCAAAATTATAACAAGATTCTCACAACAAAAGCCACCAGACCTAATTGTCACAGCTGCCAACAATAGTAATCGCCCAACAAAGCACAACTGCTCCCGCCCGTATTCAAACACCCAACTGACACCTACACTTTTGAATTCTAACTCCATAGTGAAAAACCATCCGATTAGCTAAGGTCAAATTTGTTACATCGTTTATGAAGATTTTCACGAAAGAATACGAAATATTCCACAGAAATACCCCCTCTTTTCCCCGCGCGCCCACGCCGCGTTACAGTAATTAGTAGGATAAAATTTTGGATTAGACAGAAAACATACGTACTAGTACGGTAAAACGCGTGTGAGAAAGTTTTCGAAAAACCATAAAATTACACTAAGGAACCTCCCTAGAGACGGACAAAGGACAAAGCGCCGACAACACACATACAAGGGCCCACTACAGGGCGCCTGCCCAGATAAAGCAGAAAAACTGCGTACTAACACAATATACAACACAGAACTACGATATACAGAACAAAAAGACCCGCACGGAGCCACGCGGCAAACAAGAAACAAAGAAGAAAAATTTTCCCAAACCTCCTACACTCAAAGGAAACTGCCACCAAATTTTAAAAACAAAGTACTCAGACCGGATAACCGACTAACAATGCCAAAAAACAGGTAGATATGTAATTATAAAGCACATTATAATAAAGCACAACATTATAAAGCACCGACGAATCTTCGACATGGCAAAACAATGGCAGCATACAAATGGCAAGAATACTTTTTGATGAAGAAAGTATCGTGATCTCCTTTTTTAGACAGAAAGAAAAGAAACACAAACCGAAAGATAAGTACCCGAAAAAGTAGGGAATGAGTAAAAATACAACACAAAACTGCTGGTAGTAGAACTAAACAATATAAGTATAAAAGATACAATGGCCAAGCCAAGGTAGAGAGCACCCTAATAAAAAACAAAGAAAAATCCGAAACCTCCTGCAAAAGGAAGAAAGTTTCAAGTTTTAAAGTAAACTTTCACCCAGCTCCCCCCACCCACGCACAACCCAAAACCAAAGTCCAAATCCCCCCACCACTGTTAAAGATACCAGTACATAAGATACACAAACAAAAACAAACAAACAGCAAATAAGGAGAAGGGAAAAGACAGACCTGTGCCGGGGAAAGGCGGTTTGGAATCAGCAAATTGCGCCACCAGACAGCATACCCGGTTCCCAAAGACACTCGGGCCCACCAACGTCACCAACCCAAAACCCAACTTCGTGCCACCAGGCACACACCCAATCCACTGTAAAGTTCCAGGGCGCCATAACTGGCCTCCACCCAAAGACCGGAACCGAAGAAACCGGTGAAATTGCAGTAGATAAGGTCCCACCAATGCCCCAGAGGGCCGCCCTCCACAGGGCTAGAACCCTCCGAAGGCGTAAAAGTACCCGGGGACCAAAGACAATCACCCAACCAAACCGAGCTCAAACAAGCTCTCCCACAACAAGAACCAATCCAGAGCCCCAGGCTCTCCCGACCCAATAACCGTAACCTCCGTACTCCAACGGCAAGACAACCATTCCAATCCGGCGCATCACGAGGGGAGGCACAGGCCTGCCGGGACGGGCGGGTGGAATGTTACTAAAAATACAAAACAGATATAAGTACGTACGTTAGTATATACACAAAGCAATACAAAAATGTACACAAAACAACAACACATAGCAAAATCCCACAACCATCCATTAACACATCTACTACCAGCACAACCAGATTACAGGCCCTACCTACGAATTTAGGGAGGGAAACGGCCAGAGATCCAAGCCCCAGGAATCCTGATCCCAGGTCAGGGCGCTTTGACAGTTCCCTATCAAGGAAAGACGGCTAGAAACTAACGGAATCTATGTGAACGTGCTGCTAGTCACTCTCCATGAGCCCCGGAATCCTGATCCGAGGACCAGGACAGTGACAGCAGCACCCCACGCGAGGCGGGAGAAAGTTAAAGTACCCTCAGAACTATTGCCTATACGTATGTGAACAGATTTTTGGGTTAAAAAGACCAAAAAGAAAATTAAGTTAAAAATTGAGTCTGAGATCAAGGTGTAGGAGGTTCCGGAAATAATCAGCTGGACTGAGGTGAACAACCACCCACACATATACGCCCCTCTAATAATCTCAAACAAGGTTTTACGCAACTTTTAAGAAGTTTTACAAGCAAGAAAATCAAGAAAATTACAAAAACTGACAGCGTAATCCAACAAACAAAAACCCCCAGTTTGGCGTATATACGTACTTTCACATAACATTTTGAGACACGAACAGAAGATCATGTAAAACAGCAAATCCCTTATGTTAATCACACCCAACAACCCCAGGACTGTCCAGAACCTCCTACAATTATAAGATAGAAGTTTGTAAAAGTGTTAAAATGAAAGAGAAAAAGGTACCACCGAGGTCCACAACCCCCCTTTTCCGGACCAAAATTTTCCCGGAGAATTAGGATTCAACATAATTTGACGAACTTCAGTACCCGATTTTCGAACCAGTTGAGAAAAGTCCGTGCCTATACCCCAAGGTTTGTCTTGATTGACAGCCTCAGTCAGTTAGGCTATCCCCCCTAAGTTTTGCAAGGCATTCTATATACAAAATACTACCCAAAGGGCACGTTTCTACGGCAAATTATCGCTGTCCAAGACATCCAAGGTGTATAGTTCCAAATATGCAGGTAGTGAGCCAAATGACACCACACCAGTGTCAGTAAACCTCCCAAAATATATGACTGGATAGACATAGGCCAGGATACCAAATTTGGGCGTCCAGGAAAAAGCAGCCGGAAAAACACCACAAATTAAGCCGAACGCCTAAACAAAAGAACGTTAGTGGCAGTTAAAAACACGAAAGGTGAGATCAGTTATATACGTATAAAGTGCTAAGATTATGTGCAAACGGTCGAAATGCTAAAATAGAAGAAAACTTTTCAGCTAAAACAAGAAAAACGCACATTACAACATACGTATACAGGCAACACGTTGTAGAGAGTACTACAAAATACGAAGGAGCTTTTTAACAAAATTTGAGGAAAAATAGCTGAACTGGAAATTCAAGGAAAGAAGACAATTTTTTTATTTATACCTATTAAAGATTCAAGGAATTTTTTGCACAACTCGTATTATACGAGAAACTCGAGAAGAAAACAAATTTAAGTTTAGATGCAAGGAAATAAGGCAAATTGTATGCCTAATTCAATAAATTTAGAAAATTTGAATGAATTAGAATTCGAGAAAAGTTGCTAAAATGCGCTAAAGTCTAAATTTTACCAAAATTCGCAGGTAGTTAATGACCAACACAAGATAATACACAATACAATAATATTGGGGGACAGGGAGGAAAAAGGGTAAATTAGGTATCACGATAGACAGGTTTCAGACGATTCATATGAAGATGTTCGGTAGGAGGATCGGTACGATTGTAGGTTGTCTCCGCCACCGGCTGCTCGGTTTTGCCAGTCGTCTCTCCTGGAATTCCCACAAGCACACCAAAGTCCACCTCCGGTGTACCGCAGGGCGACTCTTCGGGGAAGCCTCCCCCCCCTCGGATAGACCAGAATCCAGATCCAGCCCCCCTTGGGATAATTTCCCACAAAGAGCCTGTGGCAGGAGAGAGGACTGATCTTCCTGCGTTTCCTGGACCCAAAAATGCACATTCTCGGCAAACCCAACCGGAACCAGCGTTAAACGAGTAGAAAAAACCGTGAGGAGGGGGACAAGTTCGCCTTCCCTAAACAAACAAGGTTTTAACGGCTGGGGTGGAATCTCAAGCACTGGGGGGTTTACCCCCTCTTTAGGGGGGGCGACCCCCTCTTTTAGACAATCCTCCGGGTCAGGAGAAGAAAAACCCTTTTTGCAAGCAGCTTCTCCCGATAGCATTTCAAGAGGCTGCTGCCCCAGTTCGATCTCGGTCCCTTTACCTACCACCTTCTCTTTAGGGGGGGCGACCCCCCCTTTTGGACAATTTGAGGGATCAGCAGAAAAAAACCCACTTTCTTGGGACTGTTCACCATCATCTACGAAATGCGAAAACAATTCAGAATCGTCAACCATATCTTCAGGCTCTTCTGAGTGAAAGACAATATCATTTTCAAGCAAATTTTCACGTACGTATATGTCGAATCGTGGCTCTACAAGAGATAGAGGTTCCCCCAAATTTTCATCCACCGCGAAAATAATTTCATGTCCCAGGGGATACAAATTCGTACGTGCCTGAGAGACCACTAGTGGGACCGAGAATTGTGCATCATGAGCCCAGTAATCAGCCACAGGAGCGACCGAGCCGACAACGATGGCATTTTCCAAACGCACCGGTGTCGAGGTGGGGCTGACCCCCAAAATTTCGATTTTGTTCCCACATGTCTTTACTACTCCCACATGAGGTAAGAATTTACTCTCCTGAATAAAAGATTCAGGAGGTTCGAAAAAATACAATTGCTCAGAATTTTGGCAGGAGGTGAGGGCTGAGGCCCAAACTTCCGATGCTGGAGGAACATTTACGTCAATGGCCATTACCGCCGCTGACTGTGATTTTGAATTCGAAAACCAGTCGGCACGAATCCCTTCAGGAGATAACAGTGGATGCAAAATTTCAGTCCCCTTTTGATCTTGAAGATACAGAAACTTTCGAGTAAATAAAAACATAAACCATAAAAAGGCATAAACCATAAACGAAGGACGGAGGGCGGAAGTTTGGGGAGATATCGCAGGTGTCTGAGCAGATGTTGCAGGTGTTTGAGCAGATGTTGCAGGTGTTTGGGTAGGAGGATCAGAAAAAATTTCAATCATACCAACATGAAATGGGGACAAAATTTGCATAACCTGTTCCTGAGACGGCACATTTTGGGCCTGCGACTGACTTTGAACCGGCACTTGGTTTTGGACCGGTAATTGATTTGGGGCCGGCACTTGATTTTGATCAGTTACTGATACTGTATTTTGAGCCGACACTACCGTTCCCCCCTGAACAGGTCCCTGTGTAAAACCTACGTAAGACACCTGAGGCGCCCCCTGCACAGGCATGCCCTGACCAGCCTGTTGTTGAACGGTCGGCGCCGATGTCCCGGAGCAGGCGGCAGTCGGGGGGGCCGACCCCACTACTGGAGGTGGAACCTGAGACTGAACCTGCGGGGCCACCTGAGCCTGAGTGTAGTAATATGTTGGCTGAGCCCTTGGCGCAGACACCTGCTGCGGCCCTGGCTGAGCCGCAGGAGGTGCAGGCTGCGGCTGCGCGTATACGTACGTTGGCTGTTCGTAATAGGCCACCTGTGCAGGAGGCGCTGGGCCCGGGGACTGATAATACCGTTGGGGAGGCTGAGAATAGTAGGGTTGGGGATAATAATACGCATCCTCCACGTAGTTCACCCCTCTAGATGACGGTCGCGGCCTGTAGTCCGGGGGGGCCTGTTCGGGATACTTGTCCCAGCATTTTTCTGGGGGGTGCCCCTTCCTCTTGCAAAACTTACATACCGGACCCAACCTCCGTTTTCGTTCTTCCTCCATTTGATTGAACCGGTCCCGGATCTGCTGTTCCACCCAGTCACGCATCTCCCGTAATTCCATCCGGATCCCCCCGGCCAGGTACTTTGGTTTTTCTACAGGAGGTTTGGGATTCGAACTCGAGTAATTCTGGACCATGTCATCCGCAGACACCTGATACAAAGGTATGGAATAGCATAGGCTATCCTCCTCAGAGGGCCTTGAGTCACGGGAATCAAGTTTGTCAATAATACGTAGTATTTGGTCCATAGTAGGTGCATGATCAATGAAAAGAGGGGCCAAGGCACTGATGTAGGTTTTGCCGGTAATTCCTGCGAAAAGCTGCTGGACGCACTGTTGCTCGCGTTCCAGCGCATCATCTGGCCAAATTGAAATAGCCTGTGCCTGTAATTCTGAAATATAGCGCCGGACCGACTCCCCGTGACGCTGGACCCGTCTAGCGAAAGATACGTACCTATCCCGGATGGACAATTGCGGTCGTGGAAATTGAGATTTCAGCAAATTGACGAATCCATCAAAAGTGTCCGCAACCTCCGGGCCACAGCGGGAAGCGTAGATCAGGGCTTTTCCGGTTAATTTGTTAAACAGTAGCCTGGCCCATTGCTCAGGTGGGATTCTGTGAATTTTGGCCGCTGACTTGAAATTTGGGAGCCAGTCTTCCAAATACATCCGATCCGGGTCAAAGCGAGGAATATCCCGTAGGATGTCAATATACATTCTATATAAAGAGGCATCATGCTTCGCAACCGAGGAATCTGTGGCCTGCATGGTCTGTGGAGCAGGGTGATGGGAGTACGTCTGAGTCGAGAGAACTGGGAGAGGGGCAATTTTTGGAGCCGAAACAGGAGGGGCCGCCCGAAGAAGTGGAGGGCGTACCACAGGGGGAGGGGGAGGTAAAGGGCCAGGAGGTGGAGGAGGAGGATTAGGAGGATTTGGCGGTGGAGCCGCCGTCAGCCGTGGCACGGGGTGCCTGACAGGAATTTGCATCAAAGGGGGAGGAGGAGGATGTCTCGGTTGAGCCTGAGGAATTCCTGGGCGTAGGGCAGGACGCTGCTGAGGATACGGAAATCGTGTAGGCTGCCCATAGCCAGGACCAAAATTTTGACCCACCTGTGGCACTGGCGGCTGGATAGGCCCCTGGTAGGCCCCGGGCCCCCGCACGGCACCCACGGCAGGGATCCTGACCGAGCCTTGGGGCCGCACAGGGACCGTAGGGCTCGGACCAGGGGTCACCCCCGCATGTTGTGCCACAAAATCACTCGTAGAGGTGTGGGCTACCGTTTCTGCGGCCATATAGTACAGGTCAGCATTTGGATCAGCGGGCGGTGGCCCAGGCAGATAGGGATTTGGCAATTCTCCACGCAAGTCTTGCCGGCATGGGTCCCACATGCCGGAGCGCTCCAATTCGTGCATAGTCGGATTTTCGTGGACTTGACGTTCTAGGACATCATATTGAAAAGTCGCTGGTAATTTCAGAGCATATTGGTCCACTGGAGCGCACGTTTGATCCGGAATACGACGTACTTGCGGCATGTGGGACTCCAAGCCCGGCTGGGGCCCGGCCATACACGCCCCCTGATACAAATGATAACCCCACGTATTTGGCCGCAGAGTCAGGTAGGAGGGGCCCCCCGTGTATGATTCTGCGTATAAAATTCAGGGGACACAAGCGGAGGGGGAGGATTTAGGGTGGCCGGGTCAGGGACAACAGGATAGACAACATCAGGGGAAGGCGGGGGATACGGACCAGGAATGCCCACCGCTCCGTGGTCACAAGGTTGAACATGGTCCGCTGGATCTGTGTGACGAATTACAACCAAATTTGGATCAATCTGACCAGCTGTCGTCACTGGGAGGGGAGTCGGTCCTGAAATTTGAGCTTGGGGGGACGCATATTCTGAAGAATTTTCCTGGGGGGCGGTTCCTTCCAATTGCTGACTTAACGGAACCGCCTGCGTGTAAATAGCACCTGCATACCCCAGCGGAATTAAATGCGTATCCGCCACTGTACTCGGCAAACCAGGGGGCTGCCCCTGGGGGCCCCCCAAATTTTGGCCTGGACTCAAGACCCTCTGATACGCATCGTGAATAAATCTTTCGTCCGAGGACTGCGTCGACACAAGGGCGGAGGATTGGGCCAAATTCTGATTTAAATTTTGGTCCCCCCCTACTCCCGGCTGCGCAACGGCATTATCGGGAACAGAGGCAGAGCCCCCTTCCCCCGGAGGAAGGGCCCTCCCGGCAGGAAAATCTGACTCACACGTATTGACAGACAAAGGTGCCGGCAAAGCAAAACGAGAAACTGACTGGGGAGCCGCTCCCCCCACCATTTGAACAGAGGTTTCGGCCGAATTTTCAACATAATCAGTCCTCCTAACAACATTTTGAGCCGGAACAGAAACAGCATAGCGCGACACCAAATGGGGACCCGCCCCTCCCAAATTTTGAACTGTGGTCTCCCGAGCGAGACAGACCGTAGACGGATCCACTCCATCAAATCTGTCCTGAAATTCTGAGACCGCCGCTTCAAACTCCCGGGGAACAGAACCCACCCCTGGGGGGGGGAGGGACCCCCCCCCGCTGGCGCAGGCGACTGTTCGGCTACCGCAACTAGCGGTCCCCCCCAAGTTTGCTGCAACATTTCACTGTACCCCCCGCACCAATAGACTGAACATTTGACCCAGGCACAGCCCCAGGCTGACCCAGGTGAGCGGAGTAGTGGGACCCGGGGGACTTCCCCCGGCCCACCCCCGAACTTTGCGAAGTTTGTACATGCACAACAGTCGAACTGGGAGTTGGGGCCACTGGGGAGGGACGGAGCGAACCCCGACCCACCCCAGTCAACGTTGGACGCGGCGTCCCCCCTACACCTAAACTGGTACCGGTTTGGGGGAGATTTCCCCCGCCCCCCAATCCAGACGTGGCAGGCTGTGACATTGCAGAAACTTCGTCTACCTCAGGTGCCTGATGAGCAGGCAAATTTTCAAAAAGAAAAACTTTTTCTTTTTGTTCTTTTGATCTGGCGCGAGTATTAGGAGGAGAAAAAAGAGGCATTTACCGCATGTCACGGGCGCCAATTTTGTAGAAATGTTGTCGCTCAGTGTACTGTCAGATTAATTACTAATAAAGGAATGTGCAGGTTCTTCGCTCGGTAGTGTATGCCTAAATAAGTTTCTCCTCGCGCCTTACTCTCGAAATGGTAAAACTAGAAAATTAGGAAAACACGATACTTTTACTTCAAACAAATAAAATTCAAATATACATTTTCAAACTTTCACAAATACTAAATTCCAACAATATAACAAAATATGCACAACAAATTAACTATCGAGATTCAAAGTCACAGCTGCCAACTTAAACTTAACCACACAAAACAAACTGTATCCCGCCCAAATCACTCAACCGACTAACACCTAACTGACAAGACAACTAACTAATACCCACACTTTTTGAATTCAAACTCCATAGTGAGAAACTACCCGATTAGCTAAGGTCAGAATTTGTTCCATCGTTTATGAAGATTTTCACGAAAGAGTACGAAATATTCCACAAGCTATCTTTAACTCTACTTTACTCTACTCTACCCTTTCTTGAAAAGGCCCCTAGCCTGTTACCAAGAGTCCATGATTTTTTCCTTTATATTAGAAGAAGAGTAAGCCACTAGAGGGCGCCTCTTCTTGGCATTGCGTAACGGTGCTCCGACCACAATACGCGAATGTCGACCACCCAAACGGGGGAACATTCTCGTACGTCTACTTTCTTTAGTCAGAATTTCATTTGTCAGAATTTCATTAGTCAGAATATCATTTGTCAGAATTTCATTTGTCAGAATTTCATTAGTCAGAATATCATTTGTCAGAATTTCATTTGTCAGAATTTAATTAGTCAGAATTTCATTTGTCAGAATTTCATTACGGCCGTTTGCACCAAATGTGATTAACTATTTGCTAGCATTTGCTAATCCGCAGACCAGATGATCAGCTAAACAAGTGCTAATCTTGAACATTTGCTTAGCAACAACTCCTTTGCACCACATCTGATTAGCAATTGATTAACAGATCATCAGTTTAGCAGTTGCTTAGCAAATGGTTAACATTTCCAAGAAATGGCCAATAAAAATGCTGGATTTTTGTATTTGAACCAATCAGCTACGGGGATTTTATGCCATTATCATGGGATTGCAAGAACTGTCGCAGCTGCTAATCACTTGCTTAACTTTTTCTCAGGAAATACATAAGTAGTCTTTAAATTGATGCAAGAAATCAATTTTTGAATTGAATCGGTTGAATTATACATGATCTTGGATGAGTACTGTTCTTGTGTTAACTGTATTAAATGAAACTAAACGTGTCCAATATTTCCAAATATTTAAGAATCTTAAAATGCTTTCGTGTTTCGTCTCGCTAAACTTTGAAAATTTGAAAATTTTTGTTTAGCGAACTTTTTAATTTGGTTTCTTGTTATTTGTAGCAACATGGGAAACCTATAGCTATCCAGCAAACATTTTCGCCATTACGGTTGACTGGAGATTTGCAGCAACATGGTAAACCCTAAAGATTCGTTAAGCCTCAGCCGAGCTCTAAATGATATTCTAAATAATGGAATTCTGAGAAATGAAGGATATCACGTACTGAATTGTGGCATTCTTACACATTAGCCATAATTATTTTGACAAGTGAAATTCTGACAAATGAAATTCTGACAAACGAAATTCTGACTAATGAAATTCTGACAAGTGAAATTCTGACAAATGAAATTCTGACTAGTGACATTCTGACAAATGAATTCTGACTAGTGATATTCTGACAAATGAAATTCTGACTAAAGTATATAAACCATTCTCGTATTGTGGGCGGAGCACCGTTACGCAATGCCAAGAAGAGAAGCCCTCTATTCTTCTTAATAATAGTGCAATTATGCACTCTTGCTGTTACGGAGACGAGCCACCTGGACAGAAATCCCCCTTGCAATCTAGCTAACTAATTCCCACAGAACAAACTGTAATACAGTCACATTCGAGTTCTTCAGGAAAAGGCCTAGAAGCTTGAGGGCATGAATATTTACTCACAGGTTCCGTATTAAGCAGTGACAAAGTTCCGATCCCTTCGAAATAAAATATTTTCGATCCTGTTTGGCGCAACCATTCTTTCATTCATTTCTATTTTCCGTTTTTATCGCGATCTGGAGCTTTTGTGATGAGTCTAGACATGTGCAGGAGGGGAAGTTTTGGGGAAGGGGGCGCCGGAAAACCGGATCTGTCCGGGTTTTTGCCCAAAAAACTGGAAAAGTCTGGATTATGGGGGGTGAGGTCCAGGTCGGGTGGGTCTAGACATTATATTGAAGGTTTTCTTTTCAAGACATGCTGGATTGTGGAAATATTCGGATGAGTCAGGTCTTCATTTATTTCGTCTGTTAAGACTGATTTGAGCTAATGTTTTAGTACCACCAAAAAAGTCTTGACAAGGAGTCAATACAAAAATAAAATTACTGTGAAGAAATTTTTAGTTATCCAATCTTTCCGTCTATATCTGTGACAATAATTTTATTCGAAAATATGAATAATACCACATCTGAACTGGATAACATTAAGCTAGCTTATCTGATAATCACGGATTCATTGGCCTGTACTGGTATTTTCGGTTATTTGCTGGTCTTTCTGACTCTATTGCGAAATTGGCAATGCTTCGCCAACTCCTTCTACATTTTGGCGATTAATATGGGCGGTACCGATCTAGCCGTTCTCTTTATTCATCTGACCTACGGAAATTTGGTCCTGCTGCGACAGCTGCCAGCTGCCTTCGATTTGCTCGCTTCGCTGTTCAAGGCAGCATCCAGCACGGGTGCTTCGGTATTTCTGATCCTGCTGTCGACAAATCGCTTGGTGGCTGTGCTTAAACCGTTTTCCTATCAGCACTATTTTGCAGCACGAAATCTGAAAGCTACAGTAATACTGGCATATATTATAATCTTTTTGC
This sequence comes from Trissonchulus latispiculum, assembly GCA_030248195.1. Taxonomy (NCBI): domain Eukaryota; kingdom Metazoa; phylum Nematoda; class Enoplea; order Enoplida; family Ironidae; genus Trissonchulus; species Trissonchulus latispiculum. The sequence continues at coordinate 67,731 of JASAND010028555.1, forward strand.
TGATTTCTAGCATGCACTACTGCGGTTGCGGTCCCGTAATGACCAGCGGTTATGGGTGGTCCTTTGTTTGCGATACCACAAATTTCTCCCGATGCGGGGGGTCGTATCAAAAGTTTGCCTACTCCTATTCGTTGACCTTTCTTCTGTGCATCGTAGTCATTAATCTAACCCTGTTTCTTTTGGTGCGACGTAAGGGTAGCATGTTTCTAAGCCAGGGACTGTATCGAAATGTCATCAGGGACCGTACATTGGCCTATCAATTGCTAGTGATAACCACAGTGGTTCTGTGTCACGTGATCGCATTTTGGATCATCAACGTTTTCTCATCCAGTATGCCACAGTACGGAAAAGAAATCCTGTTTACGCTGGTAACTCTGGCAAACAGTAGCCTACATCCCTTTCTATATCTTACGTTTGGTTCGGAAATCAGAAGAAAACTTTCGGCTCATGACTGTTGTATAAGAAAAAAGCCCTCCACTCAAGCGACTATGTATCTGCTGCCACCGCTGTTGCAGTGATAAACTGTTCGAGTGACTTCTGAAAGCGATACACCGTAATGATTGTTATCCAAATAAACCCTTTAATGTCTGAATTTGCTCAGGACTAACAGTTGAAAATGATCAATTTTATATTTTTAGCAGCCATTTTTTATTGGAAGCACTGAAGCACCTAGAGATGGGACTGCCACCAATCGATAGAGAATTAATTGCTCTGCATTTCGAATGTAAACATTGAAGGATCCACAGAAGGTCCGAGTGCACCCAAAAAAGTTAGCAACCGTCAAAGTCTAGAAAAGTATGAATTTTTGCTAAGATGTCATTGCAGGAAATCATCTACCTAATTGATTTCTTCTAGGTGCAAGAGTTGATTCTGAGACGGAGTAAACTATACACTACTTTGTGGTAAGCAGCGCTGCTACACGCACGATCGATGATAAGTCAAGACTGATTTTATCAGCTTTCGTACACATCAGTTCGTTCTACCAAGAGTTCATAATATAAGAGTGTGCCACTAAGCACACTCTGTGTTATCAGAGCAAAAAATATGCTCTGCTCGCTAACGGCCCACCCCCTCCCCGCAAATCAGACTCATCACTTCAAGGAATTTTGAGCGCTATGTTTGTGTTCTAAAGCTCGAAGCAGGCACAAAATTCGCGCACGCACTGCTTGTGTTTTCGAGCTTAAGCACATAATCATAGAGCGAGTGAGCGTACCCTCGTTTCGACTAGGTGCTTTCACTAGGGTCTGATTTGCGGGGGGGGGATCGGCCGTTAGCGTGCAGAGCATAGTTTTTGCTCTGATAACATAGAGCTTGCCTAGTGGTATATATACTCTAACAATTATGTACTCTTGATTCTACATTCGAACACTAACTACTACAACGTGATCGTGGCAGATCAAGTCACCACATTTCCTCCCTTGTTAACAGTGACAAAGAAAACAAAAACAATAACGATAGTAACAGTTACATTCGCCATTATCCCAGTTTGCTTGGCTTTTCAAGTTGTTTAGCTTCTTTAGGTAGGTAGGTAGATTTAGGTAGGTCTCTCTATCTCTTTGAGGGATGATACGTTGGAGATCCATGGGGCAGTTGATCGGTTTGATTAGATGAGCAGTGGCGACTTTTGGCTTCCTATAAGGCTGAGCCGAATCCAGTCCAAATTTAAGGTGTATCTCGCAGTCTACCAAATTCATAGCTCAGAGAACTGTCGTCAGTTTTGACAGTTTCATGCACAACACAAGAATCGGTTGCTAAGTTTGTTCTGCTTAGGCATTTTCTTTTGAGTTGAGTTCGGCCAAGAATCTCAGAAGGTACGGTTTCTAGCCCAGACCTTTCCCTCGCTGGATCACAAATCTGGTGGTCTACCAGACTAGGTTTGAAATGGTCGGCAATATCAGGTTCAGGTTTGGGACGTCGCTACTTCTAGTGCACCGTTGATGACATGACATCAAGATGACAAGATGATGATGAACATGTAATGTAGGATGGTCGACAGACCTTCCAGTAGGTACAAGAATAGCTCGTCTAAAAGCTAGGTTAATGTAACCGGTATGGCTACAGTTACAACGGTAGTTCGGCGAGGGTAGATATTACCAATGCCTCTGGTCAAACATGGTAAATTCGGACGGTGAAATTTTTCTGGTCACTTGAGCCTCTGTGATTTCGGCATCCACAGCTCAACGCCGCAATCATTATGCAAAATGAAACGGTGGAGGCTGTACGTCATCCATTAGGAGAACATTAGGATTGCCGGCAGGTTGTTAGTAGCAGGTTACGCTTTAAAAATCCTTGGTTGGTGTGGGTGTCGGATAAATCGCCCTCGCCGCCAAAAATATGTGGTGCACAATATAGCCTTTACTGTCTCTGACTCTCTAACTCATGTGTTGGATCAAATCTCAACATTTTTAAACAGTCGTTTTTCATCGAAGCGGTTACTACATATTTTATGCGCATCATCTCCCGAATCACTGGGTTAAACAACTATTCCGCCGACTAACTGCAGCCGGCCGTGGTTGAATGCAGCGCTCGAGTAGGGCTTGAAATCTTAAAAATTTACATTGTCGGAGGAATGCTATAGAAACTGGATTTTTCAAGCAGGTGTGTTTATTCACCCAAAGCAGGATGGGCGCGTTGAACAAAAAATATCAAATGACGACCTTGTCATAAAAAATAAGATGACGAAAATTGCCACTTGTTGACCATATGACCCATCCGGCATTAAAGGGCTAACATAGAACAACATATAAACAGAGGTGTTCAGAGATCGTGTACATTTTCAGCCTGATTGTCCCTTTTAGATGATAGTTTTTATTTTCCTGAAGAAATCACTGAAGGCGTGCTACTGTCAGATTTTCTTCATGTCATAAACAGACATTTCTATAGAATTCTTATTGCAATTTTCGCGTCAAGCATTCACCTGAGGAGGTGTCTATATTTAAAATTATTATTCCCTGCTAGACCTTAAGTTTACCAAAGCTTCCTAACTTTCTGATGTTTTGTTAGCTGACTTTTTTCTTGAGTTTCTTTTATCTTCCCATTTTTAATATGTCTTTGAAGCAAATGAAAACATTGGAGTCGAGTTGAGTCTTCGCTTAATATTAGAGGTAGAGGTTTTATTTCGGAGGTACAACTCTATTTAGAATTATTACCTATCTGATTTGTGCAGCACTTCTAATGACTGCCCACACTCGATACAACTTCCCTTTATATCCTTCTGAAAGAAAATAATTAAGTGAATTTTCTTTGAATAGCATAACCAGCAGCGATAATTTCAGGATAATTAGTTTCCATCCATGACGCAATTGTTTTAACCCATGTCAACCCACTTATGGGAAATCTTGTTCTACAGAATGGAGAATGCTGATATCTCTATTTTGAAGACATTACATATTTTAGACGCCTACCGGTTAGTGACTGTGGGCATTTATATTTTACCCATTAGATGGGGAAACAATTCTAGAGC